>SJYX01001080.1:152115-228820 GCA_006410675.1 Oreotragus oreotragus | reverse complement strand
CTCTGCTTCATTTTGTACTCCAAGGCCAAATTTGCCTGTTACTCCAGGTATCTCTTGACTTCCTACTTTGGCATTCCAAATGATGGAATGGACATGAAAAGGACATCTCTTTTTGGTATTAGTACTAGAATGTCTGGTAGATCATCGTAGAACCACTCAGCTTCAGTTTCTTTGTGGTTGGGACGTAGAGTTGGATTACTGTGACACTGAAAGGTTTGCCTTGGAAATGAACAGAGATCGTTGTGTCATTTTTGAGATTACACCCAAGTACTGCATTTTTGACTCTTTTGTTGACTACGAGGGCTACTTCATTTCTTCTAAGGGATTTTTGCCCACAGTAGTATTTATAATGTTCATTTGAACTAAATTCACCCATTCTGGTCCATTTTAGTTCACTGATTCCTAAAATGAAGATGTTCATTCTTGCCATCTCCTATTTGACCACTTCCAATTTACCTTGATTCATCGACCTAACATTCCGGGTTACCATGCAATATTTTCTTTACAGCGTTGGACTTTATTTTCAACATCAGTCATATCCACAATGTGGGCATTATTTTTGCTTTGGCTTGTGTCTTCATTCCTTCTGGAGCTATTTCTCTACTCTTCTCCAGTAGCATATTGGGCACCTACCAACTTGGGCAGTTAATCTTTTAGTGTCATATCGTTTTGTCTTTTTATCCAGTTCATGAGGTTCTCAAGGCAAGAAAAGTGAAGTGGTTTGCCATTCCCTTCTCCAGTGGACCATGTTTTGTCATAATTCTCCACCACGACCCTTCTGTCTTGAGCGGCCATACATGGCATGCCTTATAGTTTCGTTGAGTTAGACAAGGCTGAGATACATGTGATCAGTTTGGTTAGTTTACTGTGATTGTGGTTTTCATTCTGTCTGCCCTCTGATGGATAATAATAGAAAATAAATATAGGAGGCTAAGCTTCTACACCTTTCTTTAGTCTTCCCCTGGATGGAACCATTGGGGTAACAACAATACTGCCATAAAGTAATACTTGTAGAATCACCATAAACATAAAATAACTGAGAAAAGAAAAAAATAGATACTTCATGGCCTAGAAGAGAGTAATAGATTATCTCTTCCCTAAATTGACATAATAAAGAGATTATATAATAGAGGAAAGCAAAAGTGGAATAAATTATGTTGTCTCGGCAAAATTAGGCAGATTACAAAACTGTTAACATTAATTCAAGAAGTTAAGCATATGTAGAGAATGATTCATTTGTAAAGACAGTAATTTAATATTCAAGAATCATTAATGACCTGTTCCTTTAAATGTTTAGCATAATATCGAGTATATGTCCTCTCCCCTATGCAATATCTAGAAAGGAATCTTACTAGAACATATGTCTACGACAGTGTCTGATATTTACTAGTTCCAGAAAAATACCTGACAAGTGAATGAATGACTGAATGAATAAATTCCTTCAATAAAGGCAAATCTAACAGGGATATTATCTTCTGTAATAACACTGACTTAAAAGGAAATAACTTCAAAATAGAATGGAAGGAAATTTATTTGCAAGGCTTAAAGGATTTTGCTTTAACTGAACCACAATCTTTGACAATGCCAGCCCTTTTTGAATGTATATGGAAGTCATTGATTTCTTATACAAATTAAAGCAGCTGTAAATTTAACTTACAAGTATTGATTGTGTATGTGTGTTCAGGAGTTGGTTTGGTGGGTGGAGTGTTGGAGAGATATCTCTTAAAATAACATTTTCTTCAAATATAAAAATGTACATGCATAGACTTTTGTATATATTACTAAGGTAAGCCTGTGCATTAATAATCTACAAGTTAAAAAGCCTACAAGTTAAAAATAGCAAAAGGCTACTAGTTACAGTTGAGTGGCACTTATTGCAGATTTACTCACTGCAAACTATCCTTGATATTCTGCCTGTCTCTTCCTGGTAAATGGCAGTGAAGGTCAGTGAATCTAATTTGACAATAATGAGCCTGGTTCTGCAATGTGTTATAATATTGTGCCCCTACTTTTTAAAAAAAGGTATTAGCCAATCAAAAAGGCTGTTCAATGACACGAGGGAAACCCCAGGAGAGATGAAGAGAGTCAAAGAACATACTCTCTTATTTTTCTTTTCCAATAATGGAGGCAGCAGAGGTTATGAACATGTTCAATATGCATTAAAACAAAACACAGCTTGATAGGGATGTTTTAATTAATGACAATTATCTTCTGCAGCATTGTGATTCAAGCCAGTTCTCTGAGCATGAAGGAGAAACTTTACACTTGTGCTTCTTTGTGGACAGAGAGATTTTAAGCAAAGTTAATGGAAACTGAGCGGATGAATGGTGCTGCAATTCAAATGTACTGTAAAATTACTGAAATCATTTCAATGTCACAGGACTACACTGCATTGCATTTATGATTATTACCTCTTGCTATGCTTTAGTGATATTTTGTTAGATATCCTAAGGATCGTCTTGTAAAAAATCATAGTGTTGAGGGGATAATTGTGATGCAACAAATTATAATTATTTCTATATAATAATTTATGTATATTCTATACATATCCTAAACATTATTTATATAATTTATCTACATAACAATTTTATAATAATAGGAAATAATAATTATTATTACAGAAAAGATACAAAAGCTGGAATGTTGACACAGGATAATGACCTACCAATAGTTATATCTCATCCCAATGCCTTTGTAAATTTTCTCTTTAGCTTTTATTTCTCAAAAGGTAATTCTGGAAACTGATATGTGAAAATCACATTGAATACATGTTTAAAATATATATTCTTGGTCCCCACCCCAGACATTCTAAGTCAATATCTCCTGGGAAGGGGTCCTCAATCTGTGTTTTAACAAGTTCTCCAGAAAACTCACACACATTAAAACTTGAGAAGCACTGTCCTACCCCAGAGGTTTTAAACTGGTAGCCACAGAATTCAGGGGTCTAGGAACTTGTGGTGGAAAAAAATGCTCCTTAATTTTCATTGAACTGTAATATTCCCTTCAATTACTAATGCAGTCAACAAATCACAGTGGTTTAAAGTGTCCATGAGTTGTCATCGATTAAAATCAGAGATATTGCCTTAGTTTATTGCAGTTGTTATACATATATCAAAGCACCACTGCCATTAATTGCTACTCAAATTATATCAATTATTAGACTCACTGCTATAGCTCTTAACTTAATGAAATATGAAATAAGTATATATACATATATATGTGTGTGTGTTTATATATATAAAACTATATCAGGAATATTAAAATATTATTTTGATAACTTTCAATATAACTGATTTGCTTTGTAACCCTACATAGTTTCTTTGATGTATTTAGAATTAATATTCTGAATAGAAATCCAAGGCTTCATGAGACTAGCTCAAGTGTCTACAATACACACAGAGTTAAGAATCCAGGTCCTAGCTCTCCTGGGCCTTGTATTTATGCAGAGGGACAAGGAAAGTATGGCAAGAGCTAAATGTAAGCTGTTTCTCTGGCTCAGACAAACTCTCCCTGGCATTTCCTCTGAACGGACACATGTGTGGGAGCATAGAGGAAGGTGGCTTATAAAATTCCAATGTGTTTAAGAGTGCGGGGGTTGAGGGGAGCAAAGGAAAGCAAGAACACTTGTCAGTCATGAATGGCTTCTTGGCTGACTTCGTCAGCAGGGGAGCTGAATTTGATCAGTTCTGCCATGATTAGTGTCACTACAGTCAAGTGTAATTTCTGTATAAATAGAAGTGGTGGATAGGAAAATAATTCAGTCCATCCCTCTAAATTGTCTCAGTCAGCACAGACATCAAAAACTGTCAGCCCGAGGAGGGGGAATGCACACATATCCAACCAAGCCTGTAATTGTATTCAGTATTCAAATATTTCAAACTACAGAATATTATTTTCAACATAAGACCAAAGAAAAAACCAATGTTGATTGTGCAGCTCATCTAACTGTGAAGACAGCATTTGTTTATTTTTCATTGTCTCATTGGTAAAGTAAGCAAGTAAGTATTTTGTACTTTATCATTTTTCAGTAGTAGGATATTTTCATCTAAAAATATGCTTTCTTCTAATTCCTTCGCTTAATGCATAATATCTCCTTTCAATCAATTGTCCAAGATAGGAACCTGAAGAAATCCTTTCCCTCTTTAACTAAATGGATCACTAAGTCCTGTTAATTGTATCTCCCTACTGTCTCTAAAAATAATCCACTTCTGTTAGATCCATTGCTAGTTAGGTTAGTTCAGAAATAATAGCATTATTTTAATTACATTATAGGAACAGACTTGTAACTGGTCTCCTTGGCTCAAACCTTTATTGTTGCCAAAGTTTACTTTATATGTTCATCAAAATAATAATTTAAAAATACACTCTTGATATCACTTCCCTGCAAAAACACACAGCCATGAAATTCTACTAACCCCAGGGAACATGTCATAATTCTTACGGTTTATCAGGTCCCAGGCTACATTTTTTTGCCTTCATACTCCTCACTGACACTCTTGAAACATCAACACAGGAGAAAACAACACGCCAGGACTATATCATTGTTTACTCATATGATATAAACAATGTTCCTAATGATGATGTTACATAATGAGTGGATCTTGATGAATTGTGATTGATATTATATTTTTGAACAGGCAGGAAAGAAGAATACACCTGTCTTATATGATTAGACTCAATTTTGTCATTTAAAGAAATATCAGTTACCTAGAAAATTAAATATTCTCTGATGAGAATACCTGATGAGAGCATTGTGCACATAGAGATATATATTTTTCAAGATCAGGTAGGCAGGGGACGTTGGCTCTTTCTCAAATTATGTGTCTTTGCACAAGCCACTTTTCACTGGGCCTTGAGTTTCTCATAGGTAAAACACATGGAGAAAATTCATACCTACCTTGAAAATCCAAAGTCTATGTAGTAGTTTGGCAATCTGTCCATAAATGATTTGACACTCTGCCTTCAAAAGGGATAGCACAATTCCCCTCCATGTCAGTGTGCGCTGGACTGACTCATTTCAGATGAAGAGAATATGGTAGACATGATAACATGTTACTGCTGTGATTATAATGCAAAAAGCTTGAGGCATCAGGCCCCCATTATTAGTTCTCTTGCCCTCTCTGTTGCTCTCTCTCTTTCTTTTTTCTCAGGTAGCCTATAGAGATGACCAAACAGCGAGAAAAATAGGTCTCCAGCCAACAAGAAACTGATTCCTGTGAATCACTGATTGAGCATGGAAGTAAATTCCCCAGCCATAGTCAAGCTTGGAGTTGACTGACCACAACCTCAGCCCAGAGCTTGACTGCCATCTCCACAGAGCTACTATTACACTGACCGCTGAGCCACTCTCCTAATCTGACTCTCAATCTGTGAGATAATACGTGTTTGCTTTCTTAAGGTGCTAAATCTTGGGGTAATTTTTTACACAGAAAAGATAACTAACACAGATCAGAATCCAACATATCAAGTAATTCTGTGACATCATTATCTTTTAAGCACTTCCTTATTCTTGATCCCTACACTCTTTTCAACGTCTAAAACAGTGAACTAATTGCTACTATAGATTTACTTTTTAACAAAAATTACTGAGTTTCAAAAACAGATTTACAGTTGCACAATGTAGATTAACACATGAATTACACTCTTAAAAGGATTGGAGTTAATATATTTTCAATGAAAAAGAAGTCATATAAATGCCAGTCAAGGTGCATAACATAGACCCCATGCTGTTTTGCTGCTTTCTCAACTTGTGTATGACAGGCTAGTTGCAATTACATCAGTGGATTTTCTGCTTTCTCAACTTGTGTATGCAGGCTAGTTGCAATTATATCAGTGGATTGTTTTCTATCATTTTCACCAGTGCATTGCTGAAAGGCCATACGATTAAAGAAAAGATCATACTGTTTGAGGAAAGCAAGGCAAACCAGTTTAAACAAGTAGATGGAATTAAAATCATTTTACTAGCACTATTTTCCAATCCAGTAATTGCTGAAACTACTCTGAAATGCTGAGAATATCCATATTCAATATGGAATATCCTCAGACCCACCTTCCAAACTTATCTTTAAAAATGCAGTGCTTAGCTAATATAATTTCCTTAATTATTTTCTCATACTGGCAAACTGAAAATTTACAAAATAGTATTAAAAGAAAGACACTATCTTCAGGGTTACTCTATGTCCATAGCTTTATGAGAATATCCATATTCAATATGGAATATCCTCAGACCCACCTTCCAAACTTATCTTTAAAAATGCAGTGCTTAGCTAATATAATTTCCTTAATTATTTTCTCATACTGGCAAACTGAAAATTTACAAAATAGTATTAAAAGAAAGACACTATCTTCAGGGTTACTCTATGTCCATAGCTTTAACTCAAACTCTTTGCTTTCACACAGGCTTCCCAATAACAAATCCATGGTAGGTCCACATGCATTGTTTCCTCCACTTCTCCTCTTTTCATTAATCGTCCTTTTACCTTTACTCTAGATTTTAGTACTATGAGACAAGGACCAGTTCATATGAGACAAGGACCATTTAGTGTCATGCCAAGCATAATGAGCACTGGGCTAGGAGCTCCAGTTCCAGGCTCACTCCATGCTTTCAAGGCCTGGAGCTGGAGGATAGGGGTAGGGTTGGGGGTGGAGGCGAGGGGAGGGGAGAGGGAGGTGGGAAAAGAGCACTGGGGATGATGGGGGTGGCCAACTCTTATTCAAATTTAATCATCAAAAATTTGATTTATAATCAAGTGGCTCATAATTGTGCCCCTTCCCCACTCTCTTTATTCCCTAGTAAAGAGTAAGACTTTTCATCCACATGAGTCCCCTACAGTCAAATGAAATATTTTTTAAACCTATATTTATCATACATACAAAGTCTTATATGAATGTAAACAAAAAACTGAAAGATAAAATAATTTTTTGTGCCCTTTTAAAGTCCACAGTTTTGTTATATTATAATCACGGTGTGGTTATATTTTGGCATCTTATATTTTCCCTTAGTGGGAAAAAAAGATGAGCACCAAATTCCAAATTCCACTGGAAATTCATGGGTCTAGCCTTAGACCCTCTCTTTCTTCAGAGAAAAATGAGAGACTTTTCATGATTTTCTTAATCAAGAGTTAGTCAGCTATTTCCTACTGAGGCCTAAGATTTTCTGACAGCCTGATGACCTCTTATTAATTGATACCTTGACCTTTATGAGACATCACCATAAACTTAGCTCTAATTAGGAGTAGGTTGGAGAGGGGGAAACACTAGATTTCAAAAGCAATGACTACTATGGCATATTTGAAAATACAAACTCAAAAGAGGTAGCAAAGTTCCAAAGAAACATTGCAAATGCTTACAAAGTCAAGAGTACAATTGAATTATAAAGGAAAAATGGGCATTAGAAAAAGTGATTTAATATCCTAAAATCATTCACATATATATCACATCAAGAAGACTGAAACAATAGTTTTAAAATTAAAAGATTGGAAATTTCTTAAAATAGGAACTAAGACAATAGAAATAACTCAAAATATTTTTAATATCATCTGCTATATAATCAAGATCACACTGAAATACAACTTCAGAATTTCATTCACTCACCTATTTTTTGTATTAATAATAAATAAATAATAATTCAGTGAGTATAAGAGAATCACTTTATTTATTAGATGGTATTTTGTTAGTGTTTCTCAAAAAAAGATCTTCAAATGAAAATAATTAACTTTACTAGAAGCTACCACCACATTCATCTGCCTGAATTTTAAATTATCTTTGCTTCTGCACAGGAGTAGCCACTTTGTGAAATACTATCAGGATAAGTCCTCTGTATCCATAATGCATCCTTTTATACTAGAGCTTGATACAAATAATAATGATAATAAATTAAAACTAGGAAAATGTTCTGTCAAATTCTAAACTCTTTTTTAACAAGGAATTGAGTCTATAATTGAAAATGTCTACTTGTTTGGCATCATGTTAGTAAAAATCTACAGTTCAAAGAGGATCACCTTCCTAGTCTTTTTGTTTTATCAACTGATAAAGGGATGAACATCTTTAAATAAGAAGAAAAATCTTATATATTTAAAGTAAACTTTGAATGATAAAACAAAAGAAGTGTTTATTTTCAATCTAGTCATAGTAGTCTAGTTCTTTTAATTATATGACCATAAATGATTTAAAATTCCTAATGACTTTTTTTTAAATTATGAATGCATGATAATGGACTTACAGGAGACTTGGAAAATACAGAACAAGGTTACATATAGTTTCATTATATACTACAATTATTACTTAAGTAGATAACTAAAAACTAAGATTTTTAGTTACCTATGGTTTCACTATATACTACAATTATTATTTAAGTAGATAAACTAAGATTTTTAGGTAGAATTTTAATATCAAACTGTCAAAAATTAATAAAATGAATATACAGAGAAGTAGAAGGGTATAGTAGACCTGAAAAGCACTGTGAATCAATTCAGCCTAATTAAGATTTATACAATTTTCATACAAGGGTCAGATACAAATTCTGTTTAAGTTCCCATAGACTATAAACTAGGAGACACTGGAACATAACCAAGAACATAAAACAAGGTGCAAAAATTTCAGACCATAGATGATTTAAAAATGCAAAATAGATGAATAAAATCTTAACAATGAATAAGCAGTGCCATTTAGTGATAACTGTATTCTGTTATGAATTAGACCTAGTTCATTTTACATAATATATGTGCATGCATGTTAAGTCACTTCAGTTGTGTTCAACTCTTTGCAACCCTATGGACTATAGCCTACCAGGCTCCTCTGTCCATGGGATTCTCCAGGCAAGAATTCTGGAGTGGGTTGCCATGCCCTCCTCCATGAGATCTTCCTGACCCATAATAGAAATAGATAATAGAAATAACTCAAAACATTTTTAAGCTCATCTGCTATATAATCAAGATCACTTAGAATTTCATTCACTCACATTTTTTTTTAATCAAACCTGCATCTCCTGCAATTCCTGCACTGCAGATGGATTCTTTACTTCTCAGACATCAGGGAGGCCTACTAATATATGACTTACTATTTTCTCATGAGTTTATGCTTCTATTTTCCATCATTGCATAAATAACAATACTAAATGCTGTTGCTAAAAATACAGAGCCCCAGTTTTGTTTGTGGGAATGTGATATGGTATAATCAGTTCAGAAAATAAAACTCTAACAATTTCATATAAAATTCAAATATTATATCTACTCTATGACTCAACAATTCTAATCAGAGGCATTTACCAAGAAAATAAAGTCTATGTTTTAAGAATACTGCAAAGTATATTTATGGCAGTTTATTTATAATAACACAGATATTCAGAGGGAAAGACTGATAAATGAGATATAGTATATTCACACAATCAGTTCAGTTCAGTCGCTCAGTCGTGTCGGACTCTTTACGACCCCACGAACCACAGCACGCCAGGCCTCCCTGTCCATCACCAATTCCCAGAGTCCGCCCAAACCCATGTCCATTGTGTCAGTGATGCCATCCAACCATCTTATCCTCTGTCGTCCCCTTCTCCTCCTGCCCTCAACCTTTCCGAGCATCAGGGTCTTTTACTACTCAACAAAAAGATCAATTTACTCATATATGCAGTGACATGAATTATTAAAAACAAACATTTTCCTGAACATAACCCTTATAGTGTTATAGCGAATATAGTGTATTATTTGATTTCAAATACAATTCTAGAAGAGACAAAACTGATCTGTAGTGAAAAGAAATAGGGACAGTGTTTATCTTTGGAGATAGGAGGTAGGATACACTGGAAAGGACTATGAGGAAACATTTTAAAGTGATGGCAATGTCCATATCTTGAAAGGAGTTTGTATTTCACAATTGCATGCATTTGATAAACCAGTAAATGTATACTTGAGATTTGTACAATTCATTGCATATGTTTTATACAAAAATTAAAAATAAGGTAAATAAATATTGATTTCTACTTAAAGTATACATTCTAATGTATTCAGATAGAGGGGTACTGATTTCTGCATATCATTTTGAAATGCAATGGACATAAAAATGGTAACAGAAGCATACGAAAATGTTAATGCTAAAATCTAGGTTGTGGCCATATTACTTGAAAGCTGTTCTGTCTTATAATTTTCACAATAAAATGTTAGAAAAAAACTGAAGTGCCATTTATCTTCTAATCATATAACACATTAAGGAACTGATACTTTTTTAAAACTTCAGGCAAAACATTTTTATGGTGACAATAATACAATAACTCTCTTTGCTAGTTCCTTTGGTTTTCTCAAAATATGTTTTTCTTTTCCATAGCATTTGAGGGCAGGTATTTTGTTATTCAGTCGCTGAGTCACATCCAACTCTTTGTGACCCCATGGACTGTGTAGCCAGCCTGTCAGGCTCCTCTGCCCATGTGGGATTGCCTCTGTCCATGGGATTTCTCAGGCAAGAATACAGGAGTGGGTAGCCATTCCCTTCTCCAGAGATTGTCCCAACCCAGAGATGAAACTTGACACTCCTGCATTATAGGCAGATTCTATACCGCTGAGCCACCATGGAAGCTCCCTTGGTTTCCTCAAACTATGTTTCTCCTTCCCATAAAATTTTGGGGCAGTGATGGCAAACCTTTTTACCAACATCAGCATTCTTCTGTAAACAAATTACAAAATAGGCTATGATTCAGGGTTTTTTTAATATAAATGTATTTATTTTAATTGGAGGTTAGTTACTTTACAATATTGTATTGGTTTTGCCATACACCAACATGAATCTGCCACAGGTATACACGTGTTCCCCATCCTGAAAGCCCCTCCTTCCTCCCTCCCCGTACCATCCCTCTGGGTCGTCCCAGTGCACCAGCCCCAAGCATCCAGTATCATGCATTGAACCTGTGCTGGCGACTCATTTCATATATGATATTATACATGTTTCAGTACCATTCTCCCAAATCATCCCACCCTCACCCTCTCTCACAGAGTCCAAAAGACTGTTCTATACATCTGTGTCTCTTTTGCTGTCTCGCATACAGGGTTATCATTACCATCTTTCTATGAGCTTCATATGAATTATAATCTAATATAATTTGAGATAGTTCATAGAAAAAAATCTTCAGAAATTCAGCATCCTGGCTATTTTTTCACTGGATTTCTACCATTAAAAGTAAATGGTGCTTTTATATAACATATGGCTCTCCAGCTCAGTATTAATGCTGAATTTTATAATTTTGTATATGATAAGCTGAACACTTTTTATACAAAAAAGATTAACATTAGGTATTCACCAAGGGTAAAAGCTGGATGCACATAGACCTGCACAGTCTATTAGAGTAGCCACATATATATCTTCTGCTGCTGCTGCTGCTGCTGCTGCTGCTGCTAAGTTGCTTTAGTCGTGTCCGACTCTGTGCGACCCCATAGACAGCAGCCCACCAGGCTCCTCTGTCCCTGGGATTCTCCAGGCAAGAACACTGGAGTGAGTTGCCATTTCCTTCTCCAATGCATGAAAGTGAAAAGTGAAAGTGAAGTCGCTCAGTCATGTCTGACTCTTTGCGCCCTATGGACTGAGGCGCCTACCAGGCTCCTCAATCCATGGGGTTTTCCAGGCCAGAGTACTGGAGTGGGGTGCCATCGCCTTCTCCAGAGTAGCCAGTAGTCACATGTAACTACTTAGTATTTAGCACATGGCTTGTCTGAGTTGATATGTGTTGCTTACCATAATCTATACACAGAACTTTGAAGCCATAATATGTAAACTTTTTGATCTTATGTTGAAGTGATTTGTTGTTTCTGTTTAGCCGCTAAGTTGTGTCTGCCTCTTTTGGAATCCCATGGACTGTAGCCCACCAGCCTCCTTGGTCCATAAGATGGCCCAGGAACGCTGGCATGGGCTGCCATTTTCTTCTCCAGGGGATCTTGCTGACCCAAGGTTTGAACCCGTGTCACCTGAATTGCAGGTGGATTCTTTACCATTGAGTCACCTTGGACACCCATATTGAAGTGATACTATAGGATTAAATAAAATATATTATTTAGCTAAATACTTAAATAAATAAGTGAAAGTCACTCAGCTGTGTCTGACTCTGCAACTCCATGGACTTTACAGTCCATGGAATTCTCCAGGCCAGAATACTGGAGTGAGTAGCCTTTCCCTTCTCCAGGGAAGAGATGGTTGGGATCTTCCCAACCCAGGTCTCCTGCATTGCAGGCAGAATCTTTACTAGCTGAGCCACAAGAGAAGCCCAATTAAATAAATATTATTATTTTCACTTTTATGTTATATCTTTTTTAATATGGTTACTATAAAATTTTAAATTATTTGTTACTGCAACATTTCTCATGAAAGTGCACTTGGCAGAAATTTTATGATTAAGCATGACAAGACAATTTCTTGATTTTTAAATACTATACAAGGAAGAAAAGAAGAATGGGAAACAAGATGTAATGAAATATGATTCACTGAAGCACCAAAAATCTTGACCTTGATTCACATTTATCAATATTTTATATGTAATCTTGAACCTTGTTTCCTACCTGTTAGAAAATAAGAATTTTTCTTCTCTTAGAGGAAATCCAGTTAAATCCAATAAATCTTATTCCTTCTTTTTTTTTAAAAAGAACAGATATATCATAATGAAATTTCTGAAAGTTATCTACGAGCAAGTTATCTATGAGTACCAACACTGTACTTAAACTGCTTGTTAGTGAAATCATAAACATCTCTTGGTTTAAATCTCTGTATCTAGGTTTTCTCAAACTTAAAGTTAAAATGAATTCCAACTAATGCCCATTGATAAATTAATTCTTAATCTTTTTGACCCAGTTTTTTGATAGCACTTTCATCTATAAATGTAAATTGTGCTTGCAAAATCAGAATTATTTTACAACAATATGCCTTTTTTTTAACATAAATCTTTTATTTCTGTTCTTGTCTACATAGTTCTTATGTAAATCTTGGGAAGTTCTCTCTGATAAGATCACCTTACCTTCTTAGCTTCAAATTCTGTTCAGTCCAGCTCACAGTTTAATTCAGTTCAACAAATATTGACTGAGCCACCCAGTTAGACACTAAATTAACCATGTTAAAGAATATCGTCTCAGTCACTGCTGGTTGACATCTTCACAGATCAAATCAGATCAGTCACTCCTTGACATTAAGCTCAAAGCTATGTTATAAGGAATTTAAGCATTTTGGAAATTCTCAAGGACCTTCTTCTTGTCACTACAGAACTATATGAGAGTGTATCAAACTAATATATTTGGAAATGTAGCTGGTTGACTGCTAGTAAAAAGAATACAATAATCTTCTATTTGTTTGGTACTTCACATTTGTAAAACACTTCCACAAAGATTGTCTCATTTTTCTTTGAAATATCCACTGTTGGGACAACTTGGCAAAATACAAATCTTTAAGATTACTTCTCCCTAAGCAGGAGACATTTAGTCTGTTTTCTTTTCTATAAATGAAATCCTTCAATTCTGTATTCTCAAAATCCTGAGAAATGCCCTGGAATCATTGCAGGCTTCTCTCTTTCAAGAATAAAAGAAAAACACTGTCCCTCTTCACAGATTTACATCAGTTTAATATTCAATATGTTACATGAAATGCACATCAATTTGTTTTAATTAGAATTGTGCCTCTGGCACTACATCTCTTTTTCCTTGATGATTCTTATATATGAACTGGACAGGTTTAGACATGCATGCATGCATGCATGCATTCTTCAAACACATAGTTTCTAATAGAAAGCACCATGCTAAGAACTGTGGGACAGAAACGTATTTCATAATTTCAGATTCTTTATGGTCTTAAAATATGGTAGGAAAAATTAGCTGTGTGGGCAAATTAGGATGCATGTACCGTATGAAGAGACAATAAATTCAATACCAGAAGTAAAGCAGAAAACCTAACTTCTACTGGGCTTGTCAGAGAAGGCTTATGCTACAAACACGTGAAATAGGTTTGAAAGGATGGCTAGAATTTCAAGAAACAGAAAATAAAGATATTACCTTCCAGTAAAAGAAAACTGCAAAGCATAAAAAATGATAATATGAACCTGCACTTTTAATGAGGCCCGCAGGCAAGGTAGAGAATCTTTGTAAAAATGGTAGAGTTGAAGCTAGAATTATTGTAAAGTGACTCAAATGCAAGCGACAAAACAAAAACTATAAAAAACAAACCCAAATGTCAAACTAGATTTTGTATTTTAGTCAAATGGAAGTAACTAAAGGTTTTAGACCTCAATTTCAGTCATGTTTGTGTGTGTGTGTGTATAATTGTATCTATAATTGCATCTATTATACAATACGTAACACAACTTTGTAATACTCAGTGATGGTAAAGATGTGAGAGAACAGACGTACTTATTAATGCTTGGAGAATATGTGACTCACTGCCGCTATCTTGAAGGGAATTAATCAGTATCTATAAGATTTTTAAAAACATATATCCTTTTACTCAGCATTTCAAATTTTGGGGATTTATTCCATAGAAATACTGACATGGGTATATAAAGTTATACACAAAACTATTTACTTTGATAAAGATATGTTTAGCAAAAAGAAGGGAAATCTTGCCTACTCACCAACAGATAAATCAACTAATGAATTCAATTAATAAATTATGGTACATCCACAAAATATTAAGATTTTAAAGATAGCTCTATAATTAGTAATACACAAGGTCAAAGTATATTATTATACAGAAAAGGCCAGTTGTTGAATTTTATGTGTAGTATGGATCCAGTCATCTAAAATATAAAAAAAAATTCATCCTTCTCTCTCTCTAAATATATATGTATAGGTATATACGTGTATATATATATACATATATATATATTCATGTCCTTAAAAAATATGTAAGCTCTTATTATATGCCAGACATGGTTCTGTATGCTAGAGAAACTACAGAAACAAAACAGACCAATCCTTGCATTCAGGCAATTTCTACTGTAGACACGAAAGCAAATAAATCAGATAATTACAATTTCAAATCAGTCATGATGACAGAAACTAAGAGAGGAAGAAAGTGAGTACTATCTTAAGTGTGGTATACAGATGGGTTATTCTGAAAATGTAACATGTAACAGAGACTAGAATGAAGTAAAACCAGGAGCTATGAGAGTACCTTTGGGTAGACGACCCCCATACTGAGCAATTAGCAGTGGCAAAGTCTCTGAGTCACTACCCAATAAAGAGAAGGTCAATATGAAGGGACTGTAAACCAAGGTAAAGGTGGTAGAGGAGCACAGACCATAGGTTACAAAAATGTCTGCTGCTGCTGCTGCTGCTGAGTCGCTTCAGTCGTGTCCGACTCCGTGCGACCCCATAGACGGCAGCCCCCCAGGCTCCGCCATCCCTGGGATTCTCCAGGCAAGAACACTGGAGTGGGTTGCCATTTCCTTCTCCAATGCAAGAAAGTGAGAAGTGAAAGTGAAGTCGCTCAGTCATGTCCAACTCTTCACGACCCCATGGACTGCAGCCTACCAGGCTCCTCGGTCCATGGGATTTTCCAGGCAAGAGTACTGGAGTGAATTGCCATTGCCTAAAACTATAGAAAATATCAGCTATGTAACAATGGCTACGATGTAACAGAGACTTCCACTGAATGCACCTACACAAAGCTATCTTGCTTCAAAGTCATGGAATGAACTTATAAACCACTTGAACTCTAGTAGTGTTGATTCTTTTTTTTTTTTTTTCCTGACAGACATGAAGGCAAATCATAAGAAGGGTCTCAGAGTTTCCCTGATCTGGCAGAAAGGAAATGGGAGGGGGCTGAGGGAGAAAATAATGCCTATCTGAAATCTCTTCCAGATAGCCAAAGAGATTTTTTTTAAAAAAGGACTACAAAGTATCAAGCCAGTATAGTGAAGGTTAAATATGAGCTCCTACTGCCATGATTTATCCACTGAAACAGCTGGGAAACTTCCTCGAAGTAGTTCATATATCACAGGAGTAAAGGCAGTGAGTCTGACTGTGTAAACACACCTCAGGGCTGCTCCTGTTCCCATTAACTGTCCGTGTCAGTTAAAGGTCTCCCATTAGACAGATTCCTGCTGTAGCTTAACTAACAGACAACTGCAGGTACAGATAAGAATTTGAGGGAGACATATACGTTAAGAACATTCTTGAGAAATTTTTCAGAGGGAAGGAGGAAGAGGAGTTCTATGACTTGACTACTTCAAAATTTGATACTTGTGGGTTTTCATGTCTACTCAATGTTTTGCTCTTTAATGCGGTGGCCATGGCTTTAGTCGGTTATGAAAGATGTTTGTTGTTGTGGACAGTCTCTAGTTTTTATATCTGATCAGTGTTTTAATAACTTTCTTCAAATTCCTCTTAGAAACAATAGTCATGAGGACTGACATATACAAGTTTAGACAGACAGACCAACAGATAGAACTATTTTTAAAAAGGGTCAAATTTCCAAGGACCAACTGTGTATGAAACAACATCACTCAATAAACATTCACTTGCATTTACTTTCAGTCAAAAAAACAAAAGCATGACACTCTGGAAAGCATGATAAACATGATACTTAGGAAACGCTTATCTGTTATATGTGATTCCTCTTAGAAGATCTGTGCTAGCCATTCTACTCAGTGAATGTAGGACCCAAAGACCACATGTGTGGGCACATTACTGTTTGAACAGCAGCACATTTCTGCTAGGTGATCTGTGCAGAGGGACTGTTTTATCTCCTGAAGCCATGTTTCCCTTGGGCATGCATGCCTGCATTCTCAGTTGCTTCAGTTAGGTCTGACTCTGCAACCCCACGGACTGTACCCCATCAGGCTTCTCTGTCCATGGGATTTCCCGACAAGAATACTGGAGTGAGTTGCCATTTCCTCCTCTAGGGGATCTTACCAATCTAGGGATCAAACCCATAACTAACTCCTGCGTCTCTACCCAGTCCTTTCCAAATACTCTCCTGAATGTACTTTTGGTCACAGCAGCAACAGTTGGGAAGTGTGAACTGCTCAGGGATTATGCATTCCATTCCCAGGAAAAAAAGGGGAAAGATTCTGTGTGTCGTAAGAGTAAGAATATTTATATCCATATAATTTCTGCTTAATTAAATGTTGTTACTTATTCAATAGCTTTAAATCAAAGTTATTCAGTAAGATCATTTTTTTAATTTTATACTTTACCTTTTTAGCATTCATATACCTACAGTTCTTCCACAGAGAACATTTTCTTTCTCTTTCAAGAACATGTAAATTTATATACGATAATGTAAAATACATGTGCTCATATAACTCAAATATATGCATATGTTAAAAAACTTATTTCAAGAGGATTACAATAATTTTCTTTTAATTCTAAATTGACAAAAATATCACAGTAAAATCACTTTTTTTTTTTAAAAAAAGGATGATGGAATAAACTTTTTCATCACACTTTTAGATAAATACCATTTTTTTTCAAATACATATTTTCGCTTTCCTAAGAAGTTCAGCCTATGAATAGGAACATACTGTTTGATACCTGCAAAAGCTATCTCAATAAACTTATATCATCATCTACCTATTTATCTTCCTGGATAGAAATCAATACCTGTGTGTGCATTTTGTTTTTCTTTAATACTTAAGTTATTCTCATGGATAAGCTTAACTGACATCCCAGATGTTTTACAGAATTCAGTCTCTTTTCACTTTTTGCAACAAAATACTGTTGATCACCAATTTCTCCCTGAAAATATACTTTTTTCCCACAGGAAATATGCTCTCCTGATTTGTATTATACTTCTCTATTTTTTTCTCTCTCTCAATCTTATTTCCTGAATGATTTCCCTTGCCCCTTAAATGTCACTGTTCTTCAGATTTGTCCTAATTTATCTTTTCTTTTCCTCCCCCTCCATGAACTTATCAAATTCCAGGTCAAAATCTGCATTCCAGTGATTCTCAAATTTGCAGCCCTGGGCCTGAAGTCTAAGTTCAGGAATATGTTCTTATCCGAAACCCAATTTTTCTGTCCTCTCTGCTTCAGTCTGCTCTTTCGCCTATATTTTATAGCTTGGTCAACAAGCTACACATCTCTTTGGAGGGCCAATGTACACACTGAGTGATCATCTTTATCTTCTTCCACATTAATATGCACCTTTCACATTTCTCCCCTCTGCCTTCCAACCTGCCACTAAGCACTTTCAATTCTACTACACCAGGGTCTTTTATATGCACTCTTCCTCTCTGTCCTGACAGCTTGCTGCTTCAGGATTTTTTTTTTTTTTTTTTAATGTATTGCATTGGTTTCACCATTATCCATTCTGTATTTGTTAGGAGAGGGCATCTAATTCTCTGGCCTTATGTTTCCACATGGACACCTCCCAGCAAAAGTTAAAGTGTCATCCCCTTCCCAGCAAGGGTGGAATAATTTATTGATGAGTTTGGTAGGAATAAAGTAAGAAAACTCAGTTCAGCTTTTTCTTCTGTCTTTTACAAATGGGCCTTTCTTCAGTATTGGGGATTTCTCCATGCAGTATTTGAAATTTCTTTCTGAAAGAAGAGGCCTGATCATTTTTTGTGGAGGAATAAGACTAATTCTGGGGTAAAGTGTTAGGAAGTCATTTTGTCCACGCATTAAACCTCAGATTAATTTTTATCTTTATCCTGAGTACATGTTTCAGTGGGTTCCAAATTCCGGTGGGAAAAAGGAATAAACAGGACCTCCAAATGTTCACCCTTTCTTATTTAAAAATGTTTACATTGCTCCTGTTGACTAAGGATAAATTATAGAATCCTTAGCAGAGAATGCAAAGCCCTTCACAATTTGGTACAAATATATCTTTTTCTAGGTTCATCTCTTGCCATCCCATTCAAATATTCAAAATTGCAGTTAAATCATACTTACCTAAAACTTCTAAAAAAAACAAATTCTCTCTCTCTTTTTTTTTTTTCTTTACCTGTATGGCTTTGCATTTGCTGTTTGTCTGCCAGGAATGCTAGACCCTTTTTCTCTGGATGATTCTTACTATTTCTTCAAGATCTAGTGTAAATGTCACCATATTGTGCATAGAAGCTTACCCTAATGTCACAGACAGAATTATTCACTTTCTCACTTTCAATCCTAAAAACAATGTTCTTTCACGTTTATGTTAACTTATCACCAGCAGATAGGATAGTGACTGGCAAATAATAGATAGGCAATAAATGTCAAATGAATGAAGCTCATTTTATTCCACTGGTGAGATGCAACACTGCAAATTTAATGAAGATAGTCAAAAGTATTATGGTTAATATGACATATTTCATTTGTAAAAATCTTAACATGCTCATTTTCATATCTGTATTCTCAGTCTACTTGCAACCACCATGTAAGAACTACAGGCTTTTTTGGTAAGATTAAAAATTTTTAATAGGAAACTCTGATAAAATATTAATTACATTATTCTCAAGAAATCCCTATAATGAAAAAATATAGTATCTTTTCCCCCCAACTTTCTTCAAAATTTCTGTCTTCTGCCTATTATACCATAACCCTGCTAAGAACTATGAATCAAACTATAATAATTAAATCAAAACTTACAATACTGAATCAAGATTCACTTAGCAGATTTAATACAATGATAGTGATTTTGAAATAATCTGAGCTTTCATAGTGTAGGGCAGGTTTCTTTTTATTTACCCAATGCTATTTGAATGTCAAATTTGGGTAATGCATCACATTAAAAAACATCAGCCATTCTCTACTCCCATTTCCCTTAATATAAGCTGATGTCAGACTTTCACTTTGAGTTTTAAAAACTGTTTTGAAGTTTACTAATTATTTGGACTTTACAGTACACCAGCCACTTGTTTATTTACTCTTTCATCCATTCACAAATGTGCCAGACACTGCACTGGTACTAGGGATAGAGAGTGCTAAGCAGATCAAATAACTCAGACTTAAATCTAGAAGAATGGATATATATTAATCACACTAAGAATGTCTGTGTCATAAGAAAAACTAAGTACTGAAATTGGTCAAAAAAACAAAGCAAAAGAATAAAGAGTAGGCCATAGTTCTTATGTTTAAGAGCATTATATTGTAAAATTGTGTTTCTGTGTGCTCCAGCATGGCCAACTCTGAGACTCTATGGACTGTAGCCCACCAGGCTCATCTGTCCATGGGATTTCCCAGGTAAGAATACTGTGGTTACTATTTCCTCCTCCAAAGGGGATCTTCTCAACCCAGTGATCAAACCCGCGTCTCCTGCATCTGGCCAGCAGATTCTTCACCACTGAGCCACCTGGGAAGTCTATTCCAAAGTTAGTAAGAGAGAAAAAGATGTAAAAACAAACAAACAAAAACACTAAGAACAATCTAAAAGGACAGGGTAGACAAACTGTAGGAGAAAGGTGTAACAAAGAAGTATATTAACATAAAAGTGGAAAAGATTTACCATGGGCTGAAATTAAAAGACGCTTACTCCTTGGAAGGAAAGTTATGACCAACCGACATAGCATATTAAAAAGCAGAGATATTACTTTGCCAACAAAGGTCTGTCTAGTTAAGGCTGTGGTTTTCCCAGTGGTCATGTATGGATGTGAGAGTTGGACTGTGAAGAAAGCTGAGCACCAAACAATTGATGCTTTTGAACTGTGGTGTTAGAGAAGACTCTTGAGAGTCCCTTGGACTGCAAGGAGATCCAACCAGTCCATCCTAAAGGAGACCAGTCCTGGGTGTTCATTGGAAGGACTGATGCTAAGGATGAAAGTTCAATATTGTGGCCACCTCATGTGAAGAGTTGACTCATTGGAAAAGACTCTGATGCTGGGAGGGATTGGGAGCAGGAGGAGAAGGGGATGACAGAGGATGAGATGGCTAGATGGCATCACCGACTCCATGCACATGAGTCTGGGTGAACTCCGGGAGTTGGTGATAGACAGGGAGGCCTGGTGTGCTGTGATTCATGGGGTCGCAAAGAGTCGGACACCACTGAGCGACTGAACTGAACTGAACTGAACTGATTGCATTGGGAATTAGAGATCAAGTCGATGGCCCTGGGGCTTCATTTGTGCCTAGATTCATTTCCTCAAAAGTGAATGATGACTTATGTTAATCTGTGAGTTGTCGTTTACAAGTGCTAATACGGAGGTAAGTGTGAATTATTTCAAGTCAAGTTTCCATAAATCAAAGATGATAGATATTTGAGCTAGAAAGCTCCTCTCCATGGAAAAAGGACAAATTATAAACAAACATTCTGATGAAATATTTCATTATGTTGATCCAGTTGCATTACAGAGAATAGTGTCCATTATCCACACACATTTCTCAAAATTTTATTTTTCTTAAGACTGAGAAAACTCTTCACAGAGTGATGCTAATGTTATAAGTGTGACACATAAATGTAATACAAGTAATAATAAATCTTGTGAATGGCACCTAGAAAAGTAGACCACTGAGATAAAATTATTTTATATATATCTGTGCTCAGTCACTTCAGTCATGTCTGACTCTTTGCGAGCCTATAGACTATAGCCTGCCAGGTTCCTCTGTCCATGGGATTCTCCAGGCAAGAATACTAGAGTGGGTTTCCATGCCCTTCTCCAGGGGATCTTCCCGACCCAGGGGTCAAAGCCAAATCTCCTGCATTGCTGGCAGAGTCATTATCACTCAGCTACCAGGGAAGCCCATTTTAAATTAATATGTATATTAATATAAAATTTTATACCTGTAAAATGGAAGCATAAAGCCATGTAGCTCCCTTTGAGAGGGAATGGAGATGATGATAGTTCGGAATTGATTTTGCTGATGAAAAAGTTTCCTGGTAGGTACCAAAATGTAACATCTGCCTGTGATATAAGGGACCAATAATTGAGGCACACAATATATTCTCACAGGGGCTACACTGCTGTTTTATTTATTCTTGACCAACTATGAAGATAAACTTCACTAAACACATGTCATATCCTGTCAATTCGAGATAAGCATATTTTTTCTTGGACAAATGGCTGGTGAGTGAAACACCTGGATCATCTCAGGGCTTTAAAATTATAACCATAGTGGATACGTGATCTCAGAAACAAGTTCACTTAGCGAACATTCTTCTCAAGACTTTGTATAGCAATAGTTTCCCCTCCTTTTCTGCTCAGATGTAATCTTCCATCTCATTTGCTTTTAAAACCATTGTATTCTACATGACAGTTTTATATTCATAGATCATCCCATCACAAATTTCCTACTCTCTACTAAAGCCTTATTAGCCAGTAACAAAATATTATGCAATTTATATTTCCAGTGGGAAATTCTTAAAACACAGGATGAACTATCCTCTAGAACGTATTTTTAAGGTCACCAATTCTTTATCTCACAGTTGGCACACTGCAGATTTATTATTTGCACATGTATGTTTTTAATTACAACATTTTCTGCTTCATTTCAAGATGTTTTGTACATCTTGAATGTACAAACAGTACATTTACTGTATGTTTGCTGAGGAGCTTTCTGATAATCATCAGAATAATCACATCTTTTGATTGTTCAGCTCCTTCTAATAACTTCATTATGCATGCGTGCTAAATCCTTTCAGTCATGTCCAACGCTTTGCAACTCTATGGAAGGTAGCCTGCCATGCTCCTCTGTCTATGGGATTCTCCAGGCAAGAAAGCTGGAGAGGGTTGCCATACCCTCCTCCAGGGGATCTTCCCAACCCAGAGATAGAACCCTGAGTCTCTTGGGTCTCCTGCACTGGCAGGCAGGTTTATTACCACTAATGCCACCTGGGAAGCCCCAACTTCATTATAAAAACTACTAATATGTATTTGGTTTAGTTCAGTTGCTCAGTCTTGTCCAGCTCTTTGTGACCCCATAGACTGCAGCACACCAGGCTTACTTGTTTGTGTTAATTTTATGATAATAGATTGTCTCTGGTGCGTCACATGAAATAAATAATTTAATTCTCACAATAACCCTATGAAAGAAGCACCTTTATCTCAATTTTACAGATGATTACATTGAGAACAAGAGTGGTTAACAAACTTGCCTGAAGTTATATAGGTACCAGAGTCAGAATTGGAATCCAGGTAATCTTTCTCTAGACCATTTGTGTTTTTGACCACATATCTAGACTGCTCCCATATGACATGACATGATTTATGATAAAGCTTAAAACTTGATTTTCTATGACTTGCCTTTCTGCTTTTCAAATGTTCAGCTCTGTCCACATCAAATAGCTACCAGAAGTGTATTCTTTTCTGTTAGGTTGGTGATAGATATTAAATATGACATATACCATATATACATATAAACATATGTATGTATTTTTGAAAGTTTAATACATGAAACACAAAATTAAATAACATATAGCATTATGCAAAATGCAAACCTGTTTATTAGTTACCCCTGAAAACCTGTAAATAATTTTACTAAAATCATATTGACTCTGAAAAATAACATATTGTTATTACTAATAATATATATAAGGTTGTCACCCAGAATTTCAACTTACACTACACAGTTCTACCTTCATTCAGCAGAAATACGCTTTTGTTCTAGTGTACGGCATTTATGTTTATGACTGACAATTATCTCATAATGAAAAACAAGTCACAATTAATAAAAATCAAAACTAATACCTGGTAGATTCATTTAATGATTTAATGAACTAGGGGAGAGTTTTATGAAAAGAACTATTAAAGAAAGAGACTCAATATCCAGTTAGAATCAACATTCATGAGGCTTCAGGCCCCTCAGGGGTAAGGAGAGATCTATTCAGTTCTTCACATTTCCCTCTTTCTGTAAAGGGAATTTACTTTCAAAGAATATCACGGTTAATGCATCTGTTCCCTCTACACAGGCTAGAAATATTTTTGTGAGATAACTAATATGTTGTGAAAACCACTAGCAGAACAAGATCAGCAATTATTCATGTTGTATCCTTACCATATTTTAACGTCTAGCTTATAATTAGAGACTTATGCCAAATAAAACAAACCTTAAATGGATATATAATAATATTAATAATGGTTAACATCCCCAAATACTCATGACATGATAGTAATATTTTAAATCCATAACACCTATTATCTCATTCAATTCATACCACAGCACCGTGAAATCAGCACTAGAATTGTTCCCATATTAATTGTGAGGAAGGAAGCACAGAAAAGTCAAATAACTTGAACAAAGTCGTACACTAAATACTGGGGCTGCAAACACAAGTGATGTCACTCCAAAGCATTCATCTCTGACCACTTTTATAGACTGCTTTTCCATTCATTCTATTTATAAAGGCTTGATCTAAAGGAGTCCAAACCAGTCAATCTTAAAAGAAATCAACCCTGAATACTCGCTGGAAGGATTGTTGTCAAAGCTGAAACTGAAGCTCCCATATTTTGGCAACCTGATGCAAAGAGTTAACTCATCGGAAAACGATGCTGGGAAAGATTGAAGGCAAAAAGAGAAGGGGCAGCGGAGGAAGAGATGGTTAGATAATATCATTGACTCAATGTACATGAATTTGAGCAAACTCTGGGAGGTGATGGAGGACAGAGGAAACTGGCGTGCCACAGTTCACGGGATCGCCAAGAGCCAAGCACGACTTAGCGACTGAACAACAGCAATTTATAAATGTGTATATCTAATTCTGCAGTATTATGAATAATGCTATAAAGAGCATGCTGGTATTCACACTTTTTGAATTTGTCCTATTATTTTCTTTGGATAAAACTCAGAGAGTTTTAAATGCTGCAACAAAGAGCATGTACACTTCTTTGTCAGGATTATAGGTGAAAAATGCTTCTTTCTACTGTTGTTTTAATTTGTATTTTGTATTAGAGAGGTTGAGCATATTTTTTATGTGGTTTACAAGAATCCATTTGCACAGCTTTTGAGTTTCTCTTCCTAACTCCACCTTAAATGACATTAAGGTGGTAGCTTAAAATGGATCTTGGATAAAAGTGTTTACACATTGGAAAGCAGTATGTGATAGAAACCAGGTTTGTTGGCTTTGGTTTGATTTTGGAGAACCTCTTATAAGCCCACCTCTGTGTATACCTCTGTGTAAAATGGCCATTTTTGTTCTTATTTTGAATAGACTACACATAATCTTTGTCAAAGGAAAAGTTCTGCTGTGTTTGCTTATCTCTTATTGACTTCGAAAATAAATGTTCCTTCCTAGTAAATTATTAAGAGGAGAAAGCTTTTGTTAACACTGCTGCTGCTGCTGCTGCTGCTAAGTCGCTTCAGTCGTGTCCAGCTCTGTGCGACCCCATAGACGGCAGCCCACCAGGCTCCCCCGTCCCTGGGATTCTCCAGGCAAGAACACTGGTGATCATTATTTGAAACCTTGACTGCACAACTTAGACATTTGTTCAAAATGATATAGACAAAATCTAGGGTGAAAAACAATTTCAATTTGAATTTCTTCAGTTCACTGGAGCACTGCAGTACACCAGGCTTCCCTGTCCAGCACCAACTCCCAGCGATTACGCAAACTCATAACCATCGAGTTGATGATGCCATCTAACCATCTCATCCTCTGTCATCCCCTAGAGTTCAAATAACTTATTAGACATATGTTAAGATGATATTTTAGGTTTGATTTAAAGTTTTTTTTTTAATTTATAACAATAATTTAAAGTTTTATAATAAAAGCCTGTGCACATATATGCCTCTTAGAAATGCTATAGGATAGGTTATATAGTGTAGTATAGGATACAATATAGTATAATCAAAGCCTTTGACTGTGTGGATCATAACAAACTGTGGAAAATTCTTAAAGAGATGGGGATACCGACAACCTGGCCTGCCTCCTGAGAAATCTGTATGCAGGTCAAGAAGCAACAGTTAGAACAGGACATGGAACAACAGACCGGTTCCAAGTCAGAAAAGGAATAAGTCAAGGCTGTATATTGTCACTGTGCTTATTTAACTTATATAGAGAGTACATCATGCAGGATGAAGCACAAGCTGGAAGCAAAATTGCCAGGAGAACTATCAATAACCTCGGATCTGCAGATGACACCACCCTTATGGCGGAAAGCGAAGAAGAACTAAAGAGCCTCTTGATGATGTGAAAGAGGAAAGTGAAAAAGTTGGCTTCAAACTCAACATTCAGAAAACTAAGATCATGGCTTCCAGCTCAATCACTTATTAGCAAATAGATGGGGAAACAATGGAAACAGTGAGAGACTATTTTTCTGGGCTCCAAAATCACTACAGATGATGACTGCAGCTATGAAATTAAAATATGCTTGCTCCTTGGTAGAAAACCTATGATCAATCTAGACAGTATATTAAAAAACAGACATTACTTTGCCAACAAAGATCTGTCTAGTCAAAGATACATTTTTTCCAGTAGTCATTATGGATGTGAGAGTTGGGCTATAAAGAAAGCTGAGCACTGAAATACTGATGCCTCTGAACTGTGGTATTGAAGACTCTTGAGAGTCCCTTGGACTGAAAGGAGATCCAACCAATCCATCCAAAAGGAAGTCAGTCCTGATATTCATTGGAACAACTAACGCTGAAGCTGAAACTCCAATACTTTAGCCACTTGATGCGAAGAACTGACTCACTGAAAAATGCCCTGATGCTGGACAAGATTGAAGGAGTGAGGAGAAGGGGACGACACAGGATTAGATACTTGGATGGCATCTATCTAATGTGATATGATGGAGATGAGTTTGAGTAGGCTCTGGGAGTTGGTGATGGACAGGGAAGCCTGGCATGCTTCATTGCATGAGGTCACAAAGAGTCAGGCTTGACTGAGTGACTGAACTGACTGATAGTATAGGAGATGGAGATGGTAAAGAAACCCTAAAGTTCTGCAATAGCATAGACACTTCAGGTTGTAATAAGAAAAAAATAAGCAAAATATTTGGTTTTTAACATTTTTGTTTTATTTCTTCCTGTAAGTACATAACATATGCAGGATATGAAAGGTAAAGAGTTATAATTTCATTGTCATACACTTTAAACTGCAGTAGAATTATGACAATGCATATTAGAAAGAGTGGACTAAATTACTAATAGTCTGGATAACTTGCTATGTAACTTAAAATTAGTAGGTAATATCACAGTTATTGGCTCACCAATATTATTGAAGATGTATGTGTGTGTGTATATATATATATATATATACACACACACATATATATAGCAAAAACTAGTTTGGTCATAAAATTTAAGATGAGATATAACTAAATTAGGTAACAGAAAACATACTGGATTTGAACTTCACTTTACAAGATTATCTTGAGTTTTTTAAGGAATTTGATTGCTATCATCATGTTTAATATACCCTTAAATTTCTATGCAAATGCATTGAAATACTGTAAAATGGAGAACAAGTTTTGCTAGATTTTTAGTTTATAAAAATAGACTATATAAGATTTTAAATTTTCATTATATAAGAATAAAAGAGCATTCTTTCAGGACAAAGAAACTGAAATTATTTCAACAGGAGAATCTCCAAAGCCAAGGGACCATCAAATTCATTTATGCATAATTTTACTATTACTGGTCAAGAACAGTCAGAAAATAAGCTACTCCTGTATTTTTCCAAAGATATTTTTACAGATTAACCATCAGAGAAAAGTCCACTCTACTTCATTTTGGATTTATGATTTAAGAACCTGACACGTTTGAAAAGTGCCTTATTATTGCTTTCAGCATGCTGTTTCTATTCTGTCTGTTTTCAAAATCATTAAATCATATTTATGAAGTGACCATACACATCACTAGCAATTTTGATAACTGCTTTTCTCCTGCCTTAGGTCATTAGTGGACTGAATGTTTCAAAATGAGATAAAACATTTTATGCGTCACGGAGTAAGAAATGGACTGAATCAAGGAACATGGTTCTTGGTGTACTCTGCTATTGCCTGGGGCTAACTCTCATTTCCAGAACTTTGTTTAACTCTGATCCTTTCCTGAAATGACCTGATCCTCTTTTCCCTATCATATTTTAACTTCACCACTTTCAAAGGCCCAGTTGAAGATCTTATTTTCTTGACTATTTCAACCATCATTAATTACCACTTTTGCACCTCTAACTCCAGACACTCAGAACTATATCACACAGTATAATAGCTATGTATATTAGGTTTTGAATTCATGAGATTTTTTTTAGTTACATCAGTATCATTTCACTAACAAAGTGTGAATTCCAGTAGGCAAGGGTTATGCCTTATATATCTTTCTATATTCATTATTCCTGAACACCTCCCTGCCACTGTCCAGCACAAACAATATCTATCCTGTCACAACTTGGAGCACCTGGCAAATGCTCACTAACAGCTTAATAGACTGAGTACAAATGAATCAGGTGCTTCTGTTTGTTTGTTTTTATCTGTTTTAGCAATCACCCAATCCCACTGCAGCTTCCCCCCACCCCACCACCTGCCCCGGCCATCCCACGTGGCTTGCGGGATCTTAGTTCCCAACCAGGGAATGAATCAGGGTCCCCACAGTGAAACTAATGTGTCCTAACCACTGGGCCATCAGGGAATTTCCCATGCAATGAATTTCACCTTACAATTTCAGATAGTTTTGAAAGTAGCATTGTAATTTTAAAAGTGGTATTGAAAATCTAGAATATTTTTGTAAATGTCTCCAAATTAATTCTGTGTCACTCACTATTAGGCTCCCTAATCAATTTCATTTGCCTTTCTTAGATTAATTTCACAGCAAAATTTTTTTACCATTTAGTCTCCTGGATTCACACGTGAGGATTTACAAGGACCAATCCTGTACAACCTTCACCCATGGTACAGTCCTTGTTCACACACATACATGTACGTATGTGAATACCCAGATGCGTCAGATCTCAGTTGCTTGTTCTCTGAGAAACTGTTTCATAGGATTCAGACAAAAAAGAGCCTCACCCACTTGAAGTCACTTTTCCTGTACAACCTTCACCCATGGTACAGTCCTTGTTCACACACATACATGTACGTATGTGAATACCCATATGCGTCAGATCTCAGTTGCTTGTTCTCTGAGAAACTGTTTCATAGGATTCAGACAAAAAAGAGCCTCACCCACTTGAAGTCACTTGAAGCCTACAATTTTAACTGAGGTTTTCAATTTTTTGGCTAGTTGGAAATTATGTTTCTTTAAAATATAAATACCTTCCAAAGATATTTTCTAAAAATCTTTTAAAACATAAGTATTTCAGATCTCTCCCAGAGAAACAACCAGCTCAGAATAACTCACAATGGTCATGGTCATAAAGGTGGAATATTTGGGAGACCTTAAATAGGATTCCGTTTAAAATGCTGGGGATACAAGACTAATCTTACTTCTGAGTGGATGTAGGAAAAACAAGCAGTAACAGAACCACAGAGAAATTTGGCTAAAAGGGGATATAAGTGAAAATGAAAATCAGGTGAACTTTTTTTCTCAGCCTGAGAGTAGGTACTGAGGACAGAGAGGGGAAGAAAGAAGTTTAGCTTACAAATTATAAGCATATTTTGGGAGAGTTTTCTCTTTGTGCATATAAAGTACATATTTCAATATTTTATAAATATGTTTCTTTGTTCTAAAAATGCAAATAAATTCATAAAACTTTCTTAGGCAGTTGTCTAATGAATGTCTTAAACAGTAAATTTAATTACCCTACAACTTAAAGTAATTGGTGTTGATCAAAACAGCTATGTTAGCACTGAATTCAAGTGTTTGCTTGCAAGAAATTCTTTCCTTTTAATTGTCTGTCACCTAAACAAAACCCAAGGCATTTTGAAATAAAATATGTTCGTATCCTTCATATAGATTTAAAAATTAAAATTAGATTAAATGAGAAAAATAGGACTGGAAAAGTGCCTCCAGAGGTCATTTAGTCCATTTCTGCTTCTGGCAATCTTCACTTAAATCATTTCAAACATATGGCTAACTACCGTGAGCCATCTTCGTTAAGCAATCCTAGTTCTTGGCTGCTCTCATTAATGATGTGTATGCCTACAAACTGGTTTAACCATTCTGCCTGATTTAGTCAGTCAATACTGTTAGCTACTTCTTCTAACTCAGTAAGATATCCTTCAGTCAAGCTGCATATGTATTTATCTGACTTAGCCCACCTATTTTTATTTATTTCACCGGTAAAGACAATTAAAACACTTAAACAAGTGCAGGTATGAAGAGACAACCTATAAATCAGGTTCTTCCTTAAGCTCACTAAATAGTTCCTGACCTGATTTTAATCAAATTTTACTCAACCCTCTCACCCCGGAGCAAGAGACTAACTATATTCCTTTTCCTAATGGTCTCCAGTAAGTCTCCTTTTCCTCTGCTCTTTCTTTCAGCAAAGTAAACTGAAAAGTCAAAGAATAGTAAGCCAAAAAAAAATGTAGGAGGAAATCCAAGGAGCCATTTGGTGCATTTTTTTCTAAATCAACACATATTCAAAAGAACAATACTGAATGATGGCGATATGCAACTAAAGAAGACATATCAAAATGTTTGCTACTTCTTTACATGCTAGTGGTTCTTTTAAGAAATAAGAATTTTCCAGACTTGTCTTTGCCTCTGTTCCTTTTCATTATCTTGTGAAAACAATGAAAAAGAGTTTTAGATGTGTCTATCTTTTTTAAAATAACATTTCTCCCTTAAAAATTTAAACATGTAATTTTAAGATGAATTATTCTTTCTAAGATCAAATTTTAGATATTACTCAGAGCCTGAATCCTTAAGACCATAAAATACTTGGAGTGCACTTGACCCAAATGCTTACAAGGGAAACAGAGGAACATCATTTAAAATTACACCATCTAGACCAGGCATTCCCAAACTCCAAGTTGCATAATCATGATTGTTCCTATGCTTTAAAACTGTATAAAACATTTGATCATTATTGATCATATAGAAACTATTATTTAAACTAATGAAATACAATTACCAGCAAGGGGATGGCCGTTTCTCAAATTAAAGACTTTAACCAGAAAAAAATATTATTTTTTGTATTGTTAACAAATAATCCCACAATATGGAATCATTGAAGTACCTCATGTTCAAATATACCAAAATAAATCTGAAAACCTGAATATGTCTTAAGCTGTTAATTAAAAAAAAACACAATTTTAAAATTGTGTTCTCAATCTGCAGTTGTAATTCTCAATCTGTTACTGTTTTGTTGAATTAATAGCATGCAATTCCAGAGAAGAGGCTTTTAAGTGAGTCCAACTTGTGATAATATCATGAGTTTCTTTCAGGGCTGTAGCCAGTGTTGTAGAACAAATAATAATGCAAAGGCAGATACAAATTATTCTCAGAGGCATGAGTGATCTTCATGGTGAAATATTAGAAGTGACATTATGAAATACAAATAATGTGACTGAGAGCTCCTAATTTTCTGATACATGGCAATATGTTCCCACTCATTAAAGTCTAATTTTAGCATATTGACAGTCAACAACTTTGCGAAATAAGACATCTAATTTCAACCTTATAATATTCTTTAGTGATATACCCTTGCGATATCTCACGATGCTAGAAAGAAAAACCTTCAAGTCTGAATTGACGATCCCCCAGCACCTCCCACCACACACACACACACACACACACACCCCACCACCACCACCACCACACACACACACACAGCTCTAGAAATTCCTATCTCGGTGAACAGAGCCACAGGCAACACAGTTTATCAGGTCAGAGATGAGCAGCCATGCATCATGTCAAATCGAAATCCTGGTAATTCTTGCTTGTAAATATCTCTTGGTTTTCTTTGTCTCTGTCTCTCTTTCTCCCTCTCCTCCCCTCCTTATCACCATTTCAATTGTAAACTATTGCATTAGCTTGCACTATAAAGACTCCTAAATGATCTACATGAATATTTCGCCGGACACCATTTTTCTTCCACTTTGATCTCTTTGCAGCCAAAATGCTTTCTGTAACTTGAAAAGCTAGTGCTGTCACTCTCCTACATACACTTCTCCAAATACCTCTCATTGTTTAGTGAACATGACCTTTATTACAAAGACAATTTGCTTTGTGCCCGCCTCTTTAGTTTAATGCCACTTTTTCCCTTGTTGAAAAGGTCTGAATCTAAATGAAATATCTAGCTGTTTCTTTTCACCTAGAACAAGAGTTTTGTTTTGTTCTGTTTTGTTTTTCATAGATCCTTCAGATCTCAGCTCAAATATGGTTCTTCTGGATAATCATCCTTCCTGACTGCTCTAACTAGGTGAATGTTATTTGATATAGTCTTCCATACTTTCATATTTGCAATGTATCCATTGTCTTTGCTGTTAAAACATAAGCTAGATGAGGAGATTTAATACCTATCACTATTCTTGGCATATGGGTGGGTGCCTATTAAATGCGTGTCAAGTATTAAGTGAGAGCTGAAGGTACATAAACAGATTATTTTCCATATATGCTATATAATTCATGATACTGTGGGGCTATTCTAATTATTTTATTTTCCCTCCCCCCTTTAATATGATTATTTTATTATTTGAAATTATTAGTGACTTCTAAATTCACCATTCCTAGAATCAGTTGAGTAAATGATTTTTCTCTTTTATTCCCCAATATCCAGATCTCTACTCCTGTCATGTCTTCTGCTTAGTCTTCCCACCCTTAACTATGCCTAGTCTCATTTTATTTCAAGAGCCCTGTCAACCTCCTTTTTGTCATTATTGCAAATAAAAATTGTAAAAGTCTCCAAACCCCCTGCATATTTCAAGTTATTTTCATTATTTTTTCCATTCTTGATAGATACTTGCAAGTTTATCAAGAGTGGCATATCAGACTCAGTAATAAGAATCTTCAATATCCCAATTTATAAACAAGTTTATATTCCATTAAGTCCCTAGCACAGTACACTAAATACATTACAGGCACATGATATACACTACAAAATATTAAGAAAAAATAAGTGTTCCTACTGTAATTTCGTTTGAAGAAACCAGTTTCTTGTCTCATTATAAGTCTTTTACCCTGAATATCCAAGTATTTTCTATTAAAATGCAAATGTTCAAATCAATTTGTTTACTGTATCCTTAAAGGATTAGATCAAATGCAATTCCTAACCCTCATACTATACCTGCTAACACTTTAAAATTTGACATTGACAAGTTAAAAATATCTTAATAAAAACCAAAAGATGTAAACAAGTTATATTGTCATATCATTTTTATTGCTAGTAAAACTATTTTACTTATAATATTCATCATATTGGAATGTATCTTTGAAAGCATTCTTTTTTGGTGGCAGTCTCTACAGAAACAACCTAACAAAATATTTGTAGGAACAACTACTTTCTAAGTGGAAATTCTTGTATGCTATTCTTTTTCAACCATTGATAACTATGTATTCTAAGAAGTCTTATTTATTGAACTAGAAAGATTTTTAAATTTCACATATGTGATTATTATCCAGAGCCACAAATTTCACTGGATATTCATTTAAATGTTGTAACTTACTTGGATAGGATATACCTTTTAAAACTGGGGCCTATGGTTAAGAGTATTTAAGTCAAGTTAGATTTTGAAGATTATTTACACAACCATCTGTTCCTTTGCAGTGTACATTGGAGCCCATAAGGTCAATGTTAACCAAGTAAAACTTAAGACACTGAAATCTTTGAAAAGAAACTCACTTAACGAATTTCATATCCTAACAGTACAAACTTATATCTTAAATAAAAAATATTTTGGATAATTAAAGTGTATCATATTTTTATCAAATATATTTCACAGTAAAACAAAGTTGTAGAAATTAAGAAACCAAACCTGGTTTCATTCATTCTACATTCATTTTCAGAATTACATTAAAAATTGTATGTAGGCTCAGTAATATATAAAATATCCAAACACATCTGAATTAGGTTTATTTGGCAAGTTTCATTGAATTACACTGCCCTTCCTTAAGGATCAGAATACCAATCCATACAGGACTAAGAACATTTTTAAAAAATTAAATTAAAATATATCCCTGTAAAACTAACAATTCACTAGCAAGTATACAATTTCACTTGTGAATATAGCTTCAGTGGGGGGAAAAAGAGGGCTAATGATGTGATTCACAAACTTTAGAATATATAAGAATCATGTAGAAAACATTACAACACAGATTACTGAATCTTATCCCCCATTTTCTGATTCTGTAGGTCAGCTCAATAACTTGTATTTCAACTATTTCCCTAGATGATGCTTATCCACTGGTTAAGGAATCATCTTATTTTTCTGCATTACAAATGAGTTTCTTTAAATATTATTAAAAATATATATATATATATATAGCACATTGAGAAATAGAAAATTTTACAACCTTTTTTAAAGATATTTGTATTCTTTTTTTATTTCCCTCTTATCATAATTCGAAGTCTAATATTCAGTGTTTAAAATCAAGATAGACTAGCTGTGTGAGGCATTACTCTGAATTGCAACAGAACTTTGTTAATCCTTGGTATCAATTTGTGCATTGAGGGCAAAAATTCCATGATTTTGCAACTATTTAGTTTTTCAATTTACTTTCTTTTAAATATTGTAATCATACTACCATCACATTTATGTGGGGATTATATTTCAGTCTGTATTTATTTTACATGGGTTTCCACATAACATTTTTGCATTTTAACATTACCTTTTTTCAGAATTACCTAAAAAACCTCAGTGGACAAATGGGGAGAAATATAGGAAAAGAGAATAAATAGGAAAAAAAAAAAAACAGAACAATAATACCTCTGGTTTTAAGCCTTTTCTTATCTTTCATGGTCTTATGATAGACAGAGGCCACATCTTTTAGAGAAGGATTCACAGTGGGATGCTGAGGAGGTCTCTCAGGAACCATACAGTACCATTCTTGGTAGAGTGGCTTTATTTGTATTCTCAGCTAGTCCACCTGAATCTGAACATTTTTCACAGTTACACTGTAGACCGATCAATACCATTATTTGATATCCATGGGGAGCAGGGGGACACCCTCTGATACTTTCTATTTTTAAACAACTAAAGTTGTTTTATATTCCCTAAATCATATTGATCCATGAAACTAATGATAGTTTTACTAAAGCTCCCTTTTGTAAACTCTGTCACAGAGGAAACCTTGGAAAATTACAATTAACGACAGAGAAAATGTTGGAAATCTATTTTACGTGTAACTTTACTGCCAGCTCCTGCTATGTACAAAATAAAGCAAGACCCACATGTTTTTCTCCCAGGGTTTGGATATGGCTGGACTGGTGCAGTGGCAAGGAAGATGGTTTATATTTAAACCTCCAGGGTGCTTTAACTCCCTCCCAACTAATTTGCCATCTTGTCCATTATGAGAATGAGCTATAACGACTGAATTGGCATTGTCCCCATTTTTCCATCTCAGCAGAAATTTTAAAAGGTGGTTGTCACTATATAGACTCAAGTGATGCCATCTGCTTTCCCATTTGGGGAAATGCAAATAAAAATGGTGGGGGAGATGTTCAGTATTTAATTAGAGGTGGACTGTTTCCCCAGTCTTCTCTAACTTGACATCTGCTAGTTCATACACTGGATACTAATAAAAAGGCAGAAAATGATTCATGGGCTCTGTTTTGGAGAAATACTAAAATTAGGTTGGCCTTTGAGTATAATAAATACACATTTCCTGATTACATTAGACTAAATTCAAAAGTTATCATTCATGTGAAATATATTAGAACTCTTAGAGCACAATTGTAGCTCTTCAGGAAGTAGTGTTATTACATAATATAAATCTAGATTTCTAGGCAGATATATTTCTCAAACTATAAAATAAAATCCATATTTAAAACAGAGTTTAATAATTTTAATTAATAATAACTGCCTTACTTTTAACTATCTATCTTACCTAGGTATACATATATGAGTAATTCTTGATCTATGATACCAAATAAAAGCTATGCAATTACTGTCACAACTTTAAGAACCCATAATGTTTATAGTAGACTTTCATTACTGTTGAGTATGTAGTTTATCCAACTACTAGAGATAGTTTTTTCCTTATAATTCAAGATTCATACCATTGTTTTGACTACAGCACTAATGCACAATTAAATAAAACAGTGTGGTTGGGAACTAACAGGCTAATAAAAAGGACTTTAAAGGTGCATTAAATTAGAATTTAAATGTCTCCTGCATTTGCAGCATAAATGCTAATAAAATATAAATCTGTTATTAACATTTTATAGTCATGAAAAGTAACAAAAATTTAAAAAAATTGTCGAAGATTTGTCAACACAAATGTACAAGATGAACAGAAAAGAACAAAGTTAAATTGTGAAACATAGGTGTTAGGAAGGAGAAATAATTTTAGGAGAGAGGTGAAGAGAAATAACTTATATATACACATTTTGTTTCCTTTCAAAAAGATTCAGTTTTATTTTGGCCCACAGGCAGCCCAGGAGTTATCTTTAACGAATATAAAAGCCAAAAAAATTTTTCTGTCCTTTAATGACATTAAACTAGGCTTGTCTGTTCCAGAGACAATACTGTGTCACACATCACTGTTCCCCTAATGTAACAATATACCATTTGTGTTGAATATGTGCTGACAATACAACCAGGCTTGATCATTAGGATCATACAACCTGTTAGCTGTTGCTTAATAATACATTAACCTATTCAGAATGTTCATCGTTTAAGTCATAATTGTACAGATCTAATTGTTACATGCAACTGGGAAATTAAAATGATGATCTTCTGAGACAGCTCTTTTCAAAATTAATATAATAATTAAAGAACAATAATCTAACATATTCTTGCTGGCATATCTGAAGGCTTTTAAGCCTTCATAGTCAGATTTTAAAAGTGACGCTTCTTAAAAAGAATATCAAAATGGTATACTTTCATTTGTTTAGCTATATGGAAAAGAAAATGTTTAGGGTTTCAGGGGATAAAGACTCAATTATTAATATTAAAAAAACTGCATTTCACCTACAGGGACCATATTTATTGTGATGTACTAATTGAAAGTGTATTAAAAATTTAGTATAGGAAGTCGAGAGTTTGTCCACACACTATTTTGAAAAGCTGAAATAATGCAGCATGTTACATTGCAGTAACATTCAAATAAAAATTTTAAGCCTTTATATAGTATATAAAAATTATGGCATAAAATTTACCATCAACAAATATTATTTCATTGTAGGTATTACTAGAGTGGTCACTTGCCAGAATAAATAACAAATTTGGTAGTATAACTTTGTTTTTTACCTTCCCTTAAAATATCAGCTTGCCAGTGTTTTAAAGTATTTTTGAATAGCAAGAGTTATCATTTGTAAGTTGTCTTGGACAGCTGACAATTTCAAAGGTGCCACATTCTAAGAAAACCAAATAAAGAAATATCATCAGATTCAGAAAAAAAAGGCTTGAAAAATATTACTTATTATCCTGATATTAGTAGTGTTACTCACACAGTAGTATCTGACTCTTTGAGATCCCATGGACTATAGCCCACCAGGACCCTCTGTCTATGGAATTCTCCAGGCAAGAATACTGGAGTCGGTAGCCACTCTCATCTCCAAGGGATCATTCTGATCCAGGGATTGAACCCAGGTCCCCTGCATTGCAGTTAAAATCTTTACCATCTGAGCTACCAGGGAAGCCCATTAATATTTAACCATATAATAAGTCAGATAGTCAAAGTTCTACTTTTTTTTTTTACAAATATTTAACTAAGGATATTATCAATATTAATTAAATATTAACACAAAGAGCTTTCAAGAGATACTTGTGGTGTTCTTATTAAATATGCAAATAATTTTCGGCTTCCTAATTTAGCAAAAAACAGAAGCAGTTACAGGTGATAACAGAAATTCTCTAAAGCATAGTTTTTATATGATATAAGCGTAATCCATAAGCTCCTAATTGTTTTTATGAAAATTTATTTATAAAATAAAAATAAAAAATAAATGCATACTTAACATTATCCATATCTCCCTCATAAAAACCATATTTTAAAAGTGAGAAAATAGAAAGTTGATGGATAAGATATTTAATTTTTATTTCCACGTATTTACAACAGGTGCCTTCTGGATTCAAAGAATAAAGTTGCTTAACGGTTAAGACATTTGATAAGTGGAGTCTTGTGAATAGTTGAGCAAATAGATCCAGATCATAGTAATATATCATAATTTATAGAAGGAATTATCATATAAGAATGCTTAATTCACTGAAAAAATTCCTTACTAAATGGAAAAATTCTCATTATACTACTGAGCTTGATTGAAGGTAGTTAACTATTACCTTTTGGAAAATGGTCTGCTTCTTTTAATAGTTAAGATATTTTACTGTGGGAAAACATAACATAAAATTGATCATTTTAACTTTTTTTTTGGTATACAGTTCAGGGGAATTAAGTACATTTTCATTGTTCTGAAATCATCACGGCCATCCATCTCCAGAAGATTTTCACCTTCCTAAGCTGACGTCGTGTGTTAGTTGCTCAGTCCTGTCCGACTCTCTCCAAATCCATGGACTGTGGCCTGCCAGGCTCTTCTGTCCATGGAATTCTCCAGGCAAGAATATTGCAGTGGGTAGTCATTCCTTTCTCCAGGGAATCTTCCTGACCCACAGACTGAACCTGAATCTCCTGCACTGCAGGCAGATTCTTTACCATCTGAGCCACCAGGGAAGCCCCAAACTGACATTACACCCATTAAACAACAACTCTCCATTTCCCCGGCCTCAGTCTCTGGCAATCATCATACTACTGGGTTAGCCAAAACGTTCACTTGGGTTTTCCATAAGATATGAAAAATCTCGAACAAACATTTTTTTTGGCCAATTCAATACTTCTGTCTCTATGAATTTGACTGTTCCAGGTATCTCACACAAGTGAATCACACAATATTTGTCATTTTGTGACTGGCTAATTTCACCTAGCATAATGTCTTCAAGATTATCTGTTTGAAGCATGTGTCAGAATGTGATTCCTTTTCAAAACTGAATAATAGTACATTGTATCCATATATCACATTTTGTGAAATAAGATATTATTGACATTAGGACAGACTCAAACAGAAATTCATGTAGTTAAACTATGTGCAATCATGTTAAAGTAGTAGATGACTGAAACTAAAGAATTTTTAACAAAACAATGAATTTTTAACAAAACAATTTACTGGATATGCTAAATTACCTAGACTTTCCTTTTTTAAAATTCTTCAAAAGGCCATGGCAGCTAAAGATGATAAAACATTAATTTCACCTCAGAACTGGTGATGGTCTCAGTTTAACAAAGTGGAAGAAAGGTTTCCACTTTACATAAAATCAAAAAGATCTATTTAATTTTACTGGGTAGATTCACCTGTACAGATACACTCAGTGGCAGATTAACATACCACATTAACGGACATAAGGGAAAAGGAATATGTAGAAAAATAGGAAAAGTCATATATTTAAACTGCTAAGGTCTCCCCTAGTATTTTATTCTAAATATATCTTTAGAAAAATGTTTAATCTTATCCATCTGAAAGTTTTTAGATGAAAGTTTCTGTGAAAATTTTTTCAGAAAGTTAAATGGAAAAATTATTAAAACTCTTGTTTATTTTTGTTTAGAGTATGAATGATTCAGTGCTACTTAATATGAAAGTTGCATTAAAGTTTGTAGTAGTACATACATTGTAAAATTACTGTGAGGTTTAGACTAAAGAGTTTGGCACACTGTCTGATTTAAATGTGTTTTGTCTAATACATACAATAACAGTGCTAATCAGACCACTGACTAGCAACTTTGCAATACTTGTCGGTCAAAAGGAGTTTGTTGAAGTTAGAAGCAACTCAAAATCAAAATTAATTTTGAATTACTGATTAACTTTAAAAATTAATATTGGAATGCTCTTCCAAAAAGGGAATAGTAAATTTCCTCTGTAGAAAGATCCAAAAAGAAATATTTTCACTTGAGCAATTGAGGGGTGCTAACTACTAGTATCAAATGACTAATTAATTAGCATTCAACCAACCTATAATTAGAAAGTGTTAAATATGGTCTGTTCTAGAGTGATTTTATAAACCTAGCCCAAGGAATCAATCAGTCAAGAGGGGAGTATCTGTTTTTAGTTGGAAAGTAGCACTTGTCAATGTTTCCAGGAAGAATTTGCAAAAATGTCAACTCCTTTGAAATCAAGCCAAAAGGAAAACTAACAAAAATTCAGATGCAAACACATTTCATTTCTCTTTTCTCAGAATTCATCAATTGGATATTGAGGAAGTTCATTTAAAATTTAATTATCCAAGTTTTCCTTCTTTTATAACTTCCCCTGATGTTTAATTACCCCATATTTGTTGATTATTTTCCTTCTTTCCTATGAACATATTAGTATGCAACCATAACTATGTTAAATTACCTTTAAAAACACATAAAAATCAGTGGAGCATGCTGTTTTCCTCTTCACATGAAGTCTGCTCTAAATATATTAGAATATTTTAACATATTTGGGAAGTGTTTATTTTAGCCCCAGTTCTAACACAGCTTGGGGTGAATGAACCTGTTAAGTGGAGCCTATGTTTTTCTGCATAGCATTCTGAATTATAATAAGGTGCATCCAGGTTGGATTTTTTTGACTATTGATTTACTTGATAAATATTTTCAGAATGATGAAAAACATATAGGACTTTTAATTGGCTAAAACTAGATTTTTTATTTCTAATATTTTTACAGCAATATTGCTTCATTCAGAAGATAACCATGCCAAAGTATTTCCTTCATAAAAATATAACTCAGAGTTTCCAAAGCACATTCTATTATTTTAAAATTCATCTAAAGGGAATGATTTTTATTACACATTAGTCACTTTATCCTCTCTAACACTATGCCAGACCAGCCTACATGATCTCCTGATATTTTGGCTTGTTGTCCAGAAAGGAATGGTCTGAGGGTTTGGCTCTTTTGTGAAACTGTCATATGTACCATATGTGAAAGATCATACATCTTTATTATCTTTTTGTTTTGTTGGCATTTATGTGTAGGTATTTTTGCATATGTGTCTTTCCGTGTGTGAATCAGAGAGAAAGCAAGTGGAAGACTGAGAAGAGAAAGATCATAAGGGAAAGACAACTTTATTCATTCTACTTTCTAGACATGATAAAAGCATTCAAGAAATGTTTGTCAAATGAATACTAATTTGGCCACAAAGCTAGAATTGTACTATAAATTGAATTTGAAATTTGATTAACTCACTTAAATACTTAATTCTACCTCTCTTCATTTAAATGAGCATTTAATTTTACTGAAAAAATGGTAGTGCTTTTATCAGTGATATTAATTTTCTTTGATCAAAAATAATTATTTCTTATTTCTACATTCATTCATTCATTCAATAAATATATAGAGGAATTTCTACATACCACACAAATACTGTGCACTGAGGATATGTTTTGATACTGAAATATTTAAATAAATGTATTAAATTCATCTTAACACTATCATACAAATATCTTAAATAAGATAATATTAATAAGGCTGACATCACTGTAGGCTAGATCTATATCAGAAATCTGATTCTGAAACCTAAAATGAGCATTTTTTAAAACAAGATAACCAGTTAAGTATCAGTTAAAATTATTGGTTTTATATAGACTAATTCTTGGTAAACTTTTTTGTTAATGTATCAGCTAATCATAATAATGGTACCATATTAATAACAACAGAAGACTAATGACACTACAATTATATATAAATTATTTCACAGAAAGTTATTTTTTTCATTGTATAAATTAGTTATATAAATAATTTCATATAAGTTATTAACTGAGCATCTCTACAATGTGCCAGGCGGAGAATATACAAAAGTGAACAAATAAGTCCCCTGTTCTTGCCAGAAGAAGCTTACCTCTGGGAGACAGACAAAAACATATATATATATACACACATTATATACTATGATACAGGAGAAGGCAATGGCAACCCACTCCAGTACTCTTGCCTGGGAAATCCCATGGACGGAGGAGCCTCGTAGGCTGCAGTCCATGGGGTTGCAAAGAGTCGGACACGACTGAGCGACTTTACTTTCCTTTTCACTTTCATGCATTGGAGAAGGAAATTGCAACCCACTCCAGAGTTCTCGCCTGGAGAATTCCAGGGATGGCGCAGCCTGGTGGGCTGCCATCTATGGGGTCATACAGAGTCGGACACGACTGAAGTGACTTAGCAGCATAAATGGAAAAGGCATAAAATATTATTTATAAAACATGCTGCTGCTGCTGCTAAATCACTTCAGTCGTGCCCGACTCGTCGCGACCCCATGGACTGCAGCCTACCAGGCTCCTCCGTCCACGGGATTTTCCAGGCAAGAGTACTGGAGTGGGTTGCCATTCCCTTCTCTGATAGTGATGTGTAGTATAGTATATTTAATATATTAAGCAGAAAAAAATTAGAGAAGAGGAATATGGGGTTGAAATTTTAAATAGGGTGGTATACAGAAGATCTCACTGGGAAAGTAGCTTCTGCGTAAAAATCTAAAGCAAGAGGCAAATTAACCTTAGTGGTGTGAGACAGAAGCACAATCCACACCAAAGGAAGAGCAAGCAAAGACCTTCAGGCAGAAACAAGGCTGGCTCATTCAAAAGCCAGCGATGAGGCTGTCACAGATGGAGCTGAGTGAAGGAAGAGGAGAGGTAATAAGAGATGAACTCAGACATAATGGAGACTGGGTGTCATAGGAACTTGGAGACCTTTGCAAAGAATCTGACTTTGTGTATGAAATGGAAAGCACTGGTAAAGTGTTGAAAAGAGCAATAACATGATCTGAACAATTTTTAACGAACCACTTTGTTACTATGGAAAATATGAAACCCTGTATTTTGATATCACAGACCATGTTGGCATCCATGAAAATAATACACTAGTAATTAAAACCTTTCCTGAAATCTCAGAACCTAAACACAAACACATCTTATTAAGTCAATTGAATCTATGTCCACTTCATATCTGTTTGGAAGAAGGTAATAAATCACCAGTCAAACAGCTGGATATATCTGAACTTTACATGTCACTCAGGTTACAGAAGGATATCACTGTCTTCATCTCCAATCCTGCCTACTATCAGGAAAAGGCAAAGTGAGTTTGCAGAAAGTAAGAAATTCTTTCTAAATAAATGACCAGTGACATTTACAAGGCAAGTCACATTATTGGAAGATTATTTGCTTTTATTCATCCTTTTGGATATTTAAACATTATCTATCAAAGGTTAGTCAAACATAAATCTTTAAAATGATAATGATTATCAATATAAAACATCAAACTATTTTTAATATTTCATCAAGTAAGCAAACTACAAAATCTATTCATATCTTTTCTCTATTTTTACAAAATAAGATGGTAATCAATTACATAAACGATATCTCATTGTTACAGTATTTTGCCCTTGAATTACTAAGGATCCTAATACTGCTAAAGTAAATTATCTTTCACAGTATTAGAAACTGTCCTCTTAATGAAGCAAAACACTCTATCATTTTTTCTTTCTTTTCTTTTTTTTTTTGCCTAGTGTTGTTTTGTTTCTAAACCAAATATATAATTTTCCCATTGTGCTTGTCTGTGCTTGGAAAAAAAATGTGAACCAAAAACTCCCTCAATATGAGTATCTATGATTGACTTCTAGAGATAACATCAACAACCAATGGGAACACAATTCTAAACCTTTCTGACTTTCCTAGTATATCATTCATTTGTAGAATTTTACATAAATCAGCTTTCACAGTCTCCATTTTTATATTCCTATCTTTATTTCTAGCCAAAGGAGAAGAAAACTATAGGTTTTGAAATTTTTATCTTTTTCAGCCAACAACAGAAAATCACGTTCTAATGTAAATATAAATTATTTTAAGCAAGTTATAATTTAAATTATCATTTTTATCTTGTTAGTGAAAATTGTGCCAATTACCTTCTGTGTTAAAAAAAAAAAGTATCAAATTTGACATTTAAACCAATGTCTGCAAACTAACTCCATCTGCAAACTAACTCCATTCAATTACCAAATACCATATTTTTTGTCATAAGTCATGTTACATATCAGTTATAACAAATGGCACTGTTTTCTCTATGTGGTAGGGTCTTATTGAAAGAACTAATTTGACAGCAACATGAATTCAGAAAGTTAAAATAGGAATAGGCAGGGACTTCCCTGGTGATCCAGTGGTTAAGACTCTGCTCCCATGTAGGGGGCACGGGTTGGATCTCTGGTGAGGGAACTAAAGATCCTGCATGCCCTCTGATGAGGCAAAAAAAAAAAAAAAAAGGAATTTCAAAATATCTATTTGGCAGCAATGACCACAGGGTAAGGAAGAGGTTTATTTAATCATATAAAGAAAATTATGAAAGACTTCACAGCTTTTTATGAACACAGAAAAAAAATATTTATACTGGCATTTGAAATGACTGCAGCCTACCAGGCTCCTCCGTCCACGGGATTTTCCAGGCAAGAGTACTGGAGTGGGTTGCCATTCCCTTCTCTGATAGTGATGTGTAGTATAGTATATTTAATATATTAAGCAGAAAAAAATTAGAGAAGAGGAATATGGGGTTGAAATTTTAAATAGGGTGGTATACAGAAGATCTCACTGGGAAAGTAGCTTCTGTGTAAAAATCTAAAGCAAGAGGCAAATTAACCTTAGTGGTGTGAGACAGAAGCACAATCCACACCAAAGGAAGAGCAAGCAAAGACCTTCAGGCAGAAACAAGGCTGGCTCATTCAAAAGCCAGCGATGAGGCTGTCACAGATGGAGCTGAGTGAAGGAAGAGGAGAGGTAATAAGAGATGAACTCAGACATAATGGAGACTGGGTGTCATAGGAACTTGGAGACCTTTGCAAAGAATCTGACTTTGTGTATGAAATGGAAAGCACTGGTAAAGTGTTGAAAAGAGCAATAACATGATCTGAACAATTTTTAACGAACCACTTTGTTACTATGGAAAATATGAAACCCTGTATTTTGATATCACAGACCATGTTGGCATCCATGAAAATAATACACTAGTAATTAAAACCTTTCCTGAAATCTCAGAACCTAAACACAAACACATCTTATTAAGTCAATTGAATCTATGTCCACTTCATATCTGTTTGGAAGAAGGTAATAAATCACCAGTCAAACAGCTGGATATATCTGAACTTTACATGTCACTCAGGTTACAGAAGGATATCACTGTCTTCATCTCCAATCCTGCCTACTATCAGGAAAAGGCAAAGTGAGTTTGCAGAAAGTAAGAAATTCTTTCTAAATAAATGACCAGTGACATTTACAAGGCAAGTCACATTATTGGAAGATTATTTGCTTTTATTCATCCTTTTGGATATTTAAACATTATCTATCAAAGGTTAGTCAAACATAAATCTTTAAAATGATAATGATTATCAATATAAAACATCAAACTATTTTTAATATTTCATCAAGTAAGCAAACTACAAAATCTATTCATATCTTTTCTCTATTTTTACAAAATAAGATGGTAATCAATTACATAAACGATATCTCATTGTTAGAGTATTTTGCCCTTGAATTACTAAGGATCCTAATACTGCTAAAGTAAATTATCTTTCACAGTATTAGAAACTGTCCTCTTAATGAAGCAAAACACTCTATCATTTTTTCTTTCTTTTCTTTTTTTTTTTGCCTAGTGTTGTTTTGTTTCTAAACCAAATATATAATTTTCCCATTGTGCTTGTCTGTGCTTGGAAAAAAAATGTGAACCAAAAACTCCCTCAATATGAGTATCTATGATTGACTTCTAGAGATAACATCAACAACCAATGGGAACACAATTCTAAACCTTTCTGACTTTCCTAGTATATCATTCATTTGTAGAATTTTACATAAATCAGCTTTCACAGTCTCCATTTTTATATTCCTATCTTTATTTCTAGCCAAAGGAGAAGAAAACTATAGGTTTTGAAATTTTTATCTTTTTCAGCCAACAACAGAAAATCACGTTCTAATGTAAATATAAATTATTTTAAGCAAGTTATAATTTAAATTATCATTTTTATCTTGTTAGTGAAAATTGTGCCAATTACCTTCTGTGTTAAAAAAAAAAAGTATCAAATTTGACATTTAAACCAATGTCTGCAAACTAACTCCATCTGCAAACTAACTCCATTCAATTACCAAATACCATATTTTTTGTCATAAGTCATGTTACATATCAGTTATAACAAATGGCACTGTTTTCTCTATGTGGTAGGGTCTTATTGAAAGAACTAATTTGACAGCAACATGAATTCAGAAAGTTAAAATAGGAATAGGCAGGGACTTCCCTGGTGATCCAGTGGTTAAGACTCTGCTCCCATGTAGGGGGCACGGGTTGGATCTCTGGTGAGGGAACTAAAGATCCTGCATGCCCTCTGATGAGGCAAAAAAAAAAAAAAAAAAGGAATATCCATTTATTCATGAGGCATCAATAACCACTTTTTAAAATCAAAATATACGGTTAGAATTTTTCTGAAACTGATTTGGTTATTTCATATTTCAATCTGATGTTGAACATCATTGTTAAAGAGTTTCATAAATACTACTCCTAAAGCTGAAGAGGAAAGACTGCTCTAATTTCTTTAAGACTCCTAGTATATGGGAGAGAATTTTCTATTGTGAATCCTTATTATATCCAAGATAAATGTATTCATACTTTTGTAATCAGTGGTTCTGACTTCTTGTAATGTTGTTTACAGCACTGAACTAACAATAATTTGTAAATTCATTCATTTTCCATGTAGCCCTGGTTTTGTAGCTGTATTTAATAACAGGCCCATTTTCTTCTCCAGGGGATCTTCCCAACCCAGGGACCAAACCAGGTCTCATGCATTGCAGGAAGATTCTTTAGCACCTGAGACACCAGGGAGGCACCTAACAAGTTGCTTCTCATACCTATCCTAAATACAAGTGCAACCTCAGCACCTAGCAGAGGGGCTGACTCAAGTCAAGCAGAGGGATATTTAGAGGAAATATCTTTCTGAAATCAAATAATGTTTAAGAGAGGGATATCCCTAGAGTCAAAGTGTTGGGGTTCAAATCCTAGGATTGACCTTCTAAATTTGTGACCTTAAGCATATTTCTTAGATACACTTATAAAATGTTTAGTGTTTGTAATTATTATATGGGATTAAATGAGGCAATACATGAGTGTGGCAGTGACTTTTTTATGTTATACATTAAATTTTTAACAGGAATCAAGTAGCTGAGGATGGCTTACATCCAGTGACACACATTTTCATCCTAAAGCATTAGGGTGCTGTCCTGTTCTTAAAAATTATTTTATTATAGTTTTAAGGAACCATAAGTAGCATGATCATGAATACTATGGTTTGCAATTCACCATGTTTTTGTTTTTTGCCTGACAAGTATTGAAAAAAAAAACTCTGTAATAAGCTTTACATAAGTAAAATGAAGTACAGTGATATTTATAAAGAATATTTGGCAGGAGTTTCTAAAATGGTATTAGTATAAAAATATGCTAGCAAAGTCAGCGCTCAAATTATTTAATCGTGTTCCCATTAAAACAGTGATGGTATAATAAAAATTTTGTCAAGAGTAAAAGAATGCCATGAAAAATTCCTTGTGATAAGAGCTAGAATAAGGTAAATGTTGCCAGTTCAGTCACATTAAAGAGATAAAAGAAAGTGGAGTCAATTTAAACAATGATACTAAATCATGATTTACATTAAATTATTTTTTCAGTTAATGGAATTATGTTTGTTTCCTGGTAAATATTCCTATGATATATCATTATAATATATGAAAGAAGGGGAATGAATTTGTCTTTAACCATGTAATATAAAAAAAATTGTGAACTCAAAGAATCATGAAACATTATTTCAACTAGAGTAAAATCAAATCTAAGATTGTCAGTATTACTCAATGCTATATGAAATATCGCATAACAAGAACAAGTCTAAGACATGAAATATTTTTTAGGGACTCTTTGGATTGCTTACATATAATTATAAGATTGCTTACATATAATGTCATGAATAGATTACACAGTTATGAAAATCATATACTTTGTAATATAGCATACTGATTCTTTCAATTTATTATTTTTCTGATCTTAGAATTTTACCTGCTTAAAGGTATCAGGATTTTATCTAACAGAGGAGATTATCTACCTAACTTTGTGTCTAAAAGATGATGCTGTGAAAATGCTGCACTTAATATGCCAGCAAGTTTGGAAAACTCGGCAGCGGCCACAGTACTGGAAAGCTCAGTTTTCATTCCAATCCCTAAGAAAGGCAATGCCAAAGAAGGTTCAAACTACTATACACTCATCTAATAGGCTACCAAAGTAATGCTCAAAATTCTCCAAGCCGGGCTTCAGTAATACGTGAACCGTAAATGTCCAGATGTTCAAGCTGGATTTAGAAAAGGTAGAGGAACCAGAGATCAAATTGCCAACATCCACTGGAGCATCAAAAAAGCAAGAGAGTTCCAGAAAAACATCTACTTCTTCTTTATTGACTATTCCAAAGCCTTTTACTGTGTGGACCACAACAAACTCTGGAAAATTCTGAAAGAGATGGGAATACCAGACCACCTGACCTGCCTCTTGAGAAATCTGTATGAAGGTCAAGAAGCAACAGTTAGAACTGGACATGGAACAACAGACTGGTTCCAAATAGAGAAAGGAGTATGTCAGGACTGTATATTGTCACCCTGTTTATTTAACTTATATGCAAAGTACATCATGAGAAACGTTGGGCTGGAAGTAGGCACAAGCTGGGATCAAGATTGCCGGGAGAAATATCAATAACCTCAGATATGCAGATGACACCACCCTTATGGCAGAAAGTGGAGAACTATTGAGCCTCTTGATGAAAGTGAAAATATTGGCTTAAAACTCAACATTCAGAAAGCTAAGATCATGGCATCCGGTCCCATCAATTCATGGCAAATAGATGAGGAAACACTACAAACAGTGAGAGACTTTATTTTGGCAGGCTCCAAAATCACTGCAGATGGTGACTGTAGCCAAGAAATTAAAAGATGCTTGCCCCTTAGAGCCAGACATCTTGGAATGTGAAGTCAAGTGGCCCTTAGAAAGCATCACTACGAACAAAGCTAGTGGAAGTGATGGAATTCCAGTTGAGCTGTTTCAAATCCTGAAAGATGATGCTGTGAAAGTGCAGCACTCAACACGCCAGCAAATTTGGAAAACTCAGCAGTGGCCACAGGACTGGAAAAGGTCAGTTTTCATTTCAATTTCAAAGAAAGGCAATGCCAAAGAATGCTCAAACTATCGCACAATTGCATTCATCTCACAAGCTAGTAAAGTAATGCTCAAAATTCTCCAAGCCGGCTTTAGCAATACGTGAATCGTGAACTCCCTGATGTTCAAGCTGGTTTTAGAAAAGGCAGAGGANGAGTACTTCATGAGAAACGCTGGACTGGAAGAAACACAAGCTGGAATCAAGATTGCTGGGAGAAATATCAATAACCTCAGATATGCAGATGATGCCACCCTTATGGTAGAAAGTGAAGAGGACCTAAAAAGCCTCTTGATGAAAGTGAAAGAGGAAAGCGAAAATGTTGGCTTAAAGCTCAACATTCAGAAGACAAAAATCATGCCATATGGTCCCATCACTTCATGGGAAATAGATGGGGAAACAGTGGAAACAGTGTCAGACTTAATTTTTTGGGGGCTCCAAAATCACTGCAGATGGTGACTGCAGCCAAGAAATTAAAAGACACTTACTCCTTGAAAGAAAAGTTATGACCAACCTAGATAGCATATTGAAAAGCAGAGACATTACTTTGCCGATTAAGGTCTGTCTAGTCAAGGCTATGGTTTTTCCTGTGGTCATGTACGGATGTGAGAGTTGGACTGTGAAGAAGGCTGAGCACCGAAGAATTGATGCTTTTGAACTGTGGTGTTGGAGAAGACTCTTGAGAGTCCCTTGGACTGCAAGGAGATCCAACCAGTCCATTCTGAAGATCAACCCCGGGATTTCTTTGGAAGGAATGCTGAAGCTGAAACTCCAGTACTTTGGCCACCTCATGCAAAGAGCTGACTCATTGGAAAAGACCCTGATGCTGGGAGGGATTGGGGGCAGGAGGAGAAGGGGACGACAGAGGATGAGATGGCTGGATGGCATCACGGAGTTGATGAACGTGAGTCTGAGTGAACTCCAGGAGATGGTGAGGACAGGGAGGCCTGGCGTGCTGCGATTCATGGGGTCACAAAGTGTCGGACACAACTGAGCGACTGAACTGACACACCCTTGGAAGAAAAGATATGACCAACCTAGAAAGCATGTTTAAAAGCAGAGACATTACTTTGCCAAGAAAGTTCTGTCTAGTCACAGCTATGGTTTTTCCAGTAGTCATGTATGGATGTGAGAGTTGGCCCATAAAGCAAGCTGAGTACCAAAGAATTGATGCTTTTGAATTGTGGTGTTGGAGAGGGTTCTTGAGAGCCCCTTGGACTGCAAGGAGATCCAACCAGCCCATCTTAAAGTAAGTCAGTCTTGAATATTCATTGTAACGACTGAGGCTGAAGCTGAAATTCCAATATTTTGGCCACCTGATGAGAAGAACTTGGAAAAGACCCTGATGGTGGGAAAGACTGAAGGCAGGAAGAGAAGGGGATAACAGAGGATGAAATGGTTGGACGGCATCACCAACTCAATAGACATGAGTCTGGGTCTACTCCGGGAGTTGGTGATGACAGGGAGGCCTGGCGTGCTGCAGTCCATGGGGTCGCAAAGAGCCAAACACAACTGAATGACTGAACTGTACTGAACTTTGTGTCATATGAGGAAGTGTAAGTTCTTTTCTTTCATCCTGTCGTTCTTTTCTAGGATGTCTGGGACTAAATGAATAGTTTTACTTTTTATGATATTTTAACAATTAAAGATTAAATCAGATCGTACTATTTAAAATCATACACTATAAATGGAGTTTCAGAGGTTAATAAATATTATTGCAAACAATATTGTATCAAAAGTAGCTACTTGGTCAAAGATTTAAATATTTGCTGTTCTCATGCTATTTGATTTATTCTCTTACTGTCTATATCCTCCTTATTTAAAGAATATTTATGAAGCTTGAAAATGGAAAAAGAACTGATTAAAGATCAGACTCTTGTACACAACCACGCATATTTCTGAATTAGCATCCCTGTCTGCTGTTTCCTTTGCCTAGATTGTGCTTCTCTCTAACACCTCTAAGACTAATTCCTTCTCCTTCTTTACAATTTTACTCAAAAGTCACTTTTTCAGTAAAGCTTTCCATATATCACTTTATTCAAAATTTCAACCCATAACCTTTCTCATTGTTTATCTTTCCCCTGGTACATTCTAGTGTAACATATTATATAATATGCTTAATTATCTTGGAGGGAGATTTCATAGAAGAGAAGAGACCTGGAAAAGCAGAGACAAAATTTTAAATACAGGAACTTATACTATAATAGGATACAATTGAGATTTAGAGCAAGAGCAAAAGAATAATGATGAGGAGGAAGAAACTTCACTAGTACTGAAATGCAGCATGAGAAGCATGGGTTTATTATGGAGATCTTGAGAGTGTTACTGTATGGTTGGAGGCAAATGAGAATTCAAAACACTGAGATGAGCTTTACTGCTTATTGAATTTATCAGGGAAGGAGACAGACATCTTAAAAGAGAAACTGCCAAAATATGCCAGTAACAATTGCATCACTTGGAAAGAACTCTGTAATACTTTTGGTTTTAAGTTAACTGCTTACCGAAAGGGAAAAATCAATACAGATGTGTGTGTGTGCACTCAGTCATGTCTGAGTATTTGTGACCCATGAACTTTAGACCACAAGACTCCTCTGTCCGTGGGATTTTTCAGGCAAGAATACTGGAGTGGGTTGCCATTTCCTCCTCCAGGGGATGGTCCCAATGCAGGGATGGAACCCGTGTCTCCACATCTCCTGCATTGCAGGTGAATTCTTAACCACCAGCACCACACAGAAAGTCCCAGATACAGAGGTGACTCAGATGGTGAAGAATCTGCCTGCAATGTGTGAGACCTAGGTGTATTCCCTTGGTCAGGAAGAACCCCTGGGTAAGGGTATAGCTACGCACTCAAGTATTTTTGGAGAACTCCATGGACAGAGGAGTCTGGAGAGCTACAGTCCATGGGGTCACAAAGAGTCTGACATGACAGAGAGATTGACACTTTCACTTTCATGGGTATATAGATATATATTTTTCTTTATCATAATTTCTCAATTATTTGAAACAAGAGCAACTAAATATATATCTTGAGAAACTTTATTCCCTTTACTTCATTTATATTTTAAAGAAACTACAGAAATAGAGTTTCAAAATAATTTTTAACTCAGTAAAATATTCCACTGATGCAACAGCTGTGTATTTTATTGGGTTAAATTTAAATCCACATGTGTATCAGAACATACAATAAATATTCTAGATATTTCTATTTTCTCAACCTTAATAGTATCTGTGTTATATTAGAGAATTTCTGACCCTATAATTTATTTGCATAAAGATTCATAATCCTTTCTATGAAAATAAAACTGTTGTCACAGACACTGTAAATGTAAAACTTAGATGAATTCTCTATTTTCAGCATATGAAATTCCCTTTATTTATTAATAATACAGATTACATGTTGAGATATTAATCGTAATCATTTTAATATGTAGTATTTTTTAATTTCAGTGTGTATATGTTATTTCTTTGATATCAAAAGAAACTGTTACAAAATCATTATGAAAGTGCCTAATCTAAATATTTTTCCCAAATTTATTACAATTTTTATCTTTTCTGCTACCTTAAAGAAAACAATAATTTAGATATTTCCCCAACATTCTATAGTAGATAGTTTTTGCACAGTTACTTTGAGGGATGCAACATAAAATAGTGGTTCAGCGAGTACAAATCTGTATTATAAGTACTAGTTAAAACTCTGACTTTCTTACTTATTAGTGGTGCTATGGACCAAATTGGGTATCCTCCTCACCAATAANGAGTACTTCATGAGAAACGCTGGACTGGAAGAAACACAAGCTGGAATCAAGATTGCTGGGAGAAATATCAATAACCTCAGATATGCAGATGATGCCACCCTTATGGTAGAAAGTGAAGAGGACCTAAAAAGCCTCTTGATGAAAGTGAAAGAGGAAAGCGAAAATGTTGGCTTAAAGCTCAACATTCAGAAGACAAAAATCATGCCATATGGTCCCATCACTTCATGGGAAATAGATGGGGAAACAGTGGAAACAGTGTCAGACTTAATTTTTTGGGGGCTCCAAAATCACTGCAGATGGTGACTGCAGCCAAGAAATTAAAAGACACTTACTCCTTGAAAGAAAAGTTATGACCAACCTAGATAGCATATTGAAAAGCAGAGACATTACTTTGCCGATTAAGGTCTGTCTAGTCAAGGCTATGGTTTTTCCTGTGGTCATGTACGGATGTGAGAGTTGGACTGTGAAGAAGGCTGAGCACCGAAGAATTGATGCTTTTGAACTGTGGTGTTGGAGAAGACTCTTGAGAGTCCCTTGGACTGCAAGGAGATCCAACCAGTCCATTCTGAAGATCAACCCCGGGATTTCTTTGGAAGGAATGCTGAAGCTGAAACTCCAGTACTTTGGCCACCTCATGCAAAGAGCTGACTCATTGGAAAAGACCCTGATGCTGGGAGGGATTGGGGGCAGGAGGAGAAGGGGACGACAGAGGATGAGATGGCTGGATGGCATCACGGAGTTGATGAACGTGAGTCTGAGTGAACTCCAGGAGATGGTGAGGACAGGGAGGCCTGGCGTGCTGCGATTCATGGGGTCACAAAGTGTCGGACACAACTGAGCGACTGAACTGACACACCCTTGGAAGAAAAGATATGACCAACCTAGAAAGCATGTTTAAAAGCAGAGACATTACTTTGCCAAGAAAGTTCTGTCTAGTCACAGCTATGGTTTTTCCAGTAGTCATGTATGGATGTGAGAGTTGGCCCATAAAGCAAGCTGAGTACCAAAGAATTGATGCTTTTGAATTGTGGTGTTGGAGAGGGTTCTTGAGAGCCCCTTGGACTGCAAGGAGATCCAACCAGCCCATCTTAAAGTAAGTCAGTCTTGAATATTCATTGTAACGACTGAGGCTGAAGCTGAAATTCCAATATTTTGGCCACCTGATGAGAAGAACTTGGAAAAGACCCTGATGGTGGGAAAGACTGAAGGCAGGAAGAGAAGGGGATAACAGAGGATGAAATGGTTGGACGGCATCACCAACTCAATAGACATGAGTCTGGGTCTACTCCGGGAGTTGGTGATGACAGGGAGGCCTGGCGTGCTGCAGTCCATGGGGTCGCAAAGAGCCAAACACAACTGAATGACTGAACTGTACTGAACTTTGTGTCATATGAGGAAGTGTAAGTTCTTTTCTTTCATCCTGTCGTTCTTTTCTAGGATGTCTGGGACTAAATGAATAGTTTTACTTTTTATGATATTTAAACAATTAAAGATTAAATCAGATCGTACTATTTAAAATCATACACTATAAATGGAGTTTCAGAGGTTAATAAATATTATTGCAAACAATATTGTATCAAAAGTAGCTACTTGGTCAAAGATTTAAATATTTGCTGTTCTCATGCTATTTGATTTATTCTCTTACTGTCTATATCCTCCTTATTTAAAGAATATTTATGAAGCTTGAAAATGGAAAAAGAACTGATTAAAGATCAGACTCTTGTACACAACCACGCATATTTCTGAATTAGCATCCCTGTCTGCTGTTTCCTTTGCCTAGATTGTGCTTCTCTCTAACACCTCTAAGACTAATTCCTTCTCCTTCTTTACAATTTTACTCAAAAGTCACTTTTTCAGTAAAGCTTTCCATATATCACTTTATTCAAAATTTCAACCCATAACCTTTCTCATTGTTTATCTTTCCCCTGGTACATTCTAGTGTAACATATTATATAATATGCTTAATTATCTTGGAGGGAGATTTCATAGAAGAGAAGAGACCTGGAAAAGCAGAGACAAAATTTTAAATACAGGAACTTATACTATAATAGGATACAATTGAGATTTAGAGCAAGAGCAAAAGAATAATGATGAGGAGGAAGAAACTTCACTAGTACTGAAATGCAGCATGAGAAGCATGGGTTTATTATGGAGATCTTGAGAGTGTTACTGTATGGTTGGAGGCAAATGAGAATTCAAAACACTGAGATGAGCTTTACTGCTTATTGAATTTATCAGGGAAGGAGACAGACATCTTAAAAGAGAAACTGCCAAAATATGCCAGTAACAATTGCATCACTTGGAAAGAACTCTGTAATACTTTTGGTTTTAAGTTAACTGCTTACCGAAAGGGAAAAATCAATACAGATGTGTGTGTGTGCACTCAGTCATGTCTGAGTATTTGTGACCCATGAACTTTAGACCACAAGACTCCTCTGTCCGTGGGATTTTTCAGGCAAGAATACTGGAGTGGGTTGCCATTTCCTCCTCCAGGGGATGGTCCCAATGCAGGGATGGAACCCGTGTCTCCACATCTCCTGCATTGCAGGTGAATTCTTAACCACCAGCACCACACAGAAAGTCCCAGATACAGAGGTGACTCAGATGGTGAAGAATCTGCCTGCAATGTGTGAGACCTAGGTGTATTCCCTTGGTCAGGAAGAACCCCTGGGTAAGGGTATAGCTACGCACTCAAGTATTTTTGGAGAACTCCATGGACAGAGGAGTCTGGAGAGCTACAGTCCATGGGGTCACAAAGAGTCTGACATGACAGAGAGATTGACACTTTCACTTTCATGGGTATATAGATATATATTTTTCTTTATCATAATTTCTCAATTATTTGAAACAAGAGCAAATAAATATATATCTTGAGAAACTTTATTCCCTTTACTTCATTTATATTTTAAAGAAACTACAGAAATAGAGTTTCAAAATAATTTTTAACTCAGTAAAATATTCCACTGATGCAACAGCTGTGTATTTTATTGGGTTAAATTTAAATCCACATGTGTATCAGAACATACAATAAATATTCTAGATATTTCTATTTTCTCAACCTTAATAGTATCTGTGTTATATTAGAGAATTTCTGACCCTATAATTTATTTGCATAAAGATTCATAATCCTTTCTATGAAAATAAAACTGTTGTCACAGACACTGTAAATGTAAAACTTAGATGAATTCTCTATTTTCAGCATATGAAATTCCCTTTATTTATTAATAATACAGATTACATGTTGAGATATTAATCGTAATCATTTTAATATGTAGTATTTTTTAATTTCAGTGTGTATATGTTATTTCTTTGATATCAAAAGAAACTGTTACAAAATCATTATGAAAGTGCCTAATCTAAATATTTTTCCCAAATTTATTACAATTTTTATCTTTTCTGCTACCTTAAAGAAAACAATAATTTAGATATTTCCCCAACATTCTATAGTAGATAGTTTTTGCACAGTTACTTTGAGGGATGCAACATAAAATAGTGGTTCAGCGAGTACAAATCTGTATTATAAGTACTAGTTAAAACTCTGACTTTCTTACTTATTAGTGGTGCTATGGACCAAATTGGGTATCCTCCTCACCAATAATTAGATGTTGAAGCCCTAACTCCCGATGTGATTGCATCTGGAGACAGACCTAAGGAGTATAAGGAAGTAACAAATTAATTGAGGTCATTAGGGTGGGGCCCTAATCCCTTAGAATTAAATTGTTTAAGATAGCATTTTTATAAAAAGTAACACCAGAGATGGAGCCACCCCCACTATTGTGCATGTGTACATGCTCAGTAGTTTCCAAAGCTCTTTGAGACCCCATGGACTGCAGCCCACCACGCTCCTCTGCCCATGGGATTTCCCAGACAAGAATGCTGGAGTGGGTTGCAGGTTCTGTTTCCTTCTCCAGGGGATCTCCCTGACCCATAGACTGAACCTGCATCTCCTGCATTGGCAGGAGATGTTAAGCCCTGAGATGTTAAGGGCTTAATAATGAGAAAGACTGCAAGAGGCCAGGAAGATACCTCTCACCAGAAAACAACCACACTTGCCTAATGATCTTGGACCTCTAGCTTCCAGAACCATGCAAAAATAACTGTCTCTTATTTAAGCCAGCAAGCCTGTTATTTTGTTATGACACTCTAAGTAGACTAATCCAAGTGGCCTAATTTTCAACAAGTTGCTGTAACATTCCTATACTTCTGTTTTCACAACTAGTTCTCACATATTGTTTGTCACTATGATGTTTATTTGGAATCATACATTTACAAGGTCTGGCACAGCATATATTCTCATGAATATCATTTTGTTTACAATTATGTTATAAATATACATGTAAAATACATATTGAAATGTAATAGAAAGTTGTTACTCATGTGAAGTTCATTATCAAAGTATTTTTGGTATGCCCAATACAAAGCATATATATTATTTATATATGCATGTAAAATGATTATATAAAATATAACTTTATATTTTGTAAGTGATAATCATAAGAGGTGATAAATGTCACCAATATTAAATGCAGTTACAGAATCATGAAAATTTAAATAATTGCTACTTCTCAATATATTTATCATTCTGCATTGGACATCTTTTGTAGTGGATTTGAATATGATTCTAAATAAAATCAATATAGCCCTTATTGTGTTGATGTGTGGCAGGGGCCACCACAATATTATGAAAGTGACTGTCCTCCAATTAAAGTAAATAAATATTTTTAATTGGTTTTCAACATAATTTTTAAAATAATAATAGTTTACCTTACTACGTGCAGTGATTTTTTCAGTGATGCTACAGGGCAGTAAGGGAGTTTGATGGGACAATATGTTTATTATTTCTCATCCAATACTTCTGAGGGAAGAGTAGATATTTCTTCCCCATCAAACCAATCAGTCTGTTTGCCATGACTCTTGCCTGAAAGATCCAAACTATTCTCCAGCATCAGATTGTGAGTACAGAGATAGAATAGGAAGGAAGGTAAGCATGGAAAAGTAATTTGCCCAGAAAGTTCAATAAGGACATAAGTTATAAGTAAATAACTGACACTCTTTGAAAAAGTGAATTGTCATTCACTTTTATTCCACCTTCATTATGTCAACAGGCCACCATCAGCTACTGCTTGTACTGCTACAGCTTCCACAAATATCTCTTTCTCCCATATTTACCTAACTTCCATTCATCCCTCAAATATCCATTTAAGTTCTATTTCCAGCAAAATCTTTCCCTATAGAGGATAGCACACACACACACACACACACACACACACACATGCACAAATACACACAACATACATGTGCATATTCAAAGGCAGATGCTCCTGCCAATTGCTTACCTAGCACTTTGTGATGCAGGATACTTAACACTTGCAATTGAAATTAACATCAGACTTCTCTGAAAGACCATGACTATATCGTCCCAGTCACTCTGTCCTCAGTGATTAGCTAAGAACCAGGCAAATAACTGATACTTACAATATTCATGATTTACTTATTAAATGAATTAACAAAACATACTTGAGGAGAATGGAGGGGTACAAATGGTAGCAGTTCTGTCTTCTATGCAAGAGGGCTTAGTGGTGAACTGTTGTCTCAGAAATGAGTAAAGCTTCAACAGGATATTGTCTTAGTTGTTTGCTTGTAATTGAGAGCAGTTTTAAAACAGAAGCAGCTAAAACAGAGTAAAATAGTGGCTATTATCCCAAATCACTGACATAGACCTATATGATTTGAAAATGCTTCTATTTTTCTAGTAACTGATATGAGGAAAAGCCTAAAGTAATTGTGTGAAAAATACAAATATAAATGCATCCATTCAATTTCTCAAGTAAATAAAATTTGGCTGAGCAAATGGCAAGACTTCCTAAAGCAGGATGATAAGGATAATTGCTAGGCTCCAACTTGTTTGTAATTGTATCTCCATAACCACATTTAGTAAAACCTATATGCTATTAAGTTGCTTTCTATTTTAATATTATCTGTATTCCTCCGAACTTCAAACAAGATCTATTGGCTGAGCAAATGGCAAGACTTCCTAAAGCAGGATGATAAGGATAATTGCTAGGCTCCAACTTGTTTGTAATTGTATCTCCATAACCACACTTAGTAAAACCTATATGCTATTAAGTTGCTTTCTATTTTAATATTATCTGTATTCCTCCGAACTTCAAACAAGATCTTGAGGCCAAAGGTCATGGAAGTGACCTATCAACAAGGAATTCAGTTTTTTGAGAGTTTTTGAATGTTTGATTCTTTCAAATGCTTTTCCTGCATCTATTAAGATCATACACTTTTTCCTTTATTGTATTAATAAGGCATATCATATTGATTGATTTGTAGATGTTGAACCATCCCTGTATCCCTGGAATAAATTATATTTGGTCATGGTGAATGATCAGTTTAACATATTGTTGAATTTAGTTTAGCCATATTTTGTTGAGGATTTTGGCCTCTGCTCACCATGTATATTAGCCTGTAATTTTCATGTGATGTCCTTGACTGATTCTGGAATCAGGGAAATGTTAAGTTTGGAAATGTCCCCTCATCTTTTGTTTCTGAAAGAATGTGAAAATAATAAGGATTGATGTAGATAGAAGCTAATGTAAAGTTTCTACATTATGGTCAAGAAGTAGATGTCTTCTTATTTTATGCTGAAGTATATTTCTATATACCCTGTTTGGCACTGCCCTCCATCAGATATGCCACTAGTGTGATACCCAGCTCTGCAAAAAAATTGTGCACTTTGGGAAGAAGGGGGCAATGAGGCAGCCTGCAATCTGGGAGGTTTCCTTCCAAAACTGCAGGAAGGCAGACATAACCTTGTGTTTAGGTTCCAGCTTAAAGACTCTAAAAATATATCCTTGCCTTTGGTGCATGACTAAGCCTCCTAGCTGGAGGCTGATGCTCTATATTGTGAATTTTCAGTGGACCCTGAAGGGTGGCGGGGCTCTCCTAAAACTCCATGGGAAGTATGATGACATAATGCAGTTCTCTTGGACAAGCTGAACCTAGAGATCCACTTGTTAGAAGGTGGTAAAACTCCATCTTCTGCTCGGTGGCTCCCCTGTATGTGGGTGAAGAAGTTGCTTTACAGAAGCAGAGAGGGACCTAGGGACCAAGGCACACCATCTGACTCAGCCTCCATTCCAGAGAGCTGATTTGGCATGGTCTGAACCAAATGCATGAAAAGGAAGAAAGTAAAAAGCCTCATGTTTAATGAGGAATAACTGGCAATTTCTAGATGGCCAGAACTCTCGTTCACAGGCAACTCTTACCCTGAAGGTCAGACCGCCCTCATGGTCTAATACTAAGAATCCTTCAGGGGTGTCATACCACTGTGACATTATTAGTCATTTATCTGTGCTTATAGAGAGCACACTTATATTGCTGTGCTTGTCTCTNAACTCTTACCCTGAAGGTCAGACCGCCCTCATGGTCTAATACTAAGAATCCTTCAGGGGTGTCATACCACTGTGACATTATTAGTCATTTATCTGTGCTTATAGAGAGCACACTTATATTGCTGTGCTTGTCTCTGACACGGGTTTGACTGCTGAGGACACCCCCTACTTATCTAGCCTCTACAAAGCAAGGTAGCAGTGACACCTTTCTGTGAGAAAAGAAGACAAGAGGTTATTTCAGAGCTGGCTGACCAAAGGGAAGCACACAACTGCCTAACCTCATTCATAAACTGTTGATTTATAGAAACTTCTGAATTTGATTTGCAGCAAAGGGTCAGTTCTGAGTCTTGGTTCTGAGAGCTTTATACTGTGTTTAAACATTTCTGCACTGTCAGCAAAGTGCAGAACATACCTCTCTATAGCAAACTGGAAACAGGGAATACTTCAACATACTAAAGGCTATATGATAATCCTGAAATTAACATCAACTTCAATGATGAAAAGCTGAAAGTCTTTCCTCTAAGGTAAGTGGGGAAAAGGGATGTATATTCCCATCACTTTCATTCAACATAGTATTGGAATTCTGATTAAGAGCCATTAGGCAAGACAAAGAAACAGAAGAAATTCAAATTAGAAAGAAAGATGTAAAACTATCTATTTATAGATGACATAATAGTATATATATAGAAAACTGAATCCAAAATAAAAGTAGACTCCTATCTTAACACCATATACGAAGATCAATTCAAAATGGATTAAAGACATGAATACAAGACCTCAATCCATAAAACTCCTAGAAGGAAACAGGGTAAAAGCGCCCTAACGTCAGTTTAGCAATAAGGTTTTGATTTGACCTCAAAAGCAAAGACAACAAAAACAAAAACAAGTTGAACTATACCATATTAAAAGTTTCCGCATAGCAAATAACAAAAACAAAAAACTACCAACAAACTGAAAACAGCCTGCTGAATATTTGCAAATCATATATCTGATAAGGGGTTAATATCCAAAATATATAGAGAACTGACACAATTCAATAGAAAAATAAAAACATACAATTCAGTTTTAAAATACGCAAGTGATCAGAATAGGCATTTTTCCAAGAAAGACTTATGAATGGCCAACAGCCACATGAAAAGGTGCTCAACATCACTAAGCACCAGGAGAATTCAGATTAAAACCACAGCAAAGTATCACCTCACTGAAACATGTAATACGTGTTGGTGAAGATGAGAAAAGGGAATCTCTGTGCAGTGCAAGTGAGAATGCAAATTAGCTCGACCTGTCCGGAAAACATCAAAATAGTAAAAACAGATTTATCATATGATCCAGCAATGCCACTTCTGGCTATATATCCAAAGAAAATGAAAACAAATTATCCACACTTAGATGTTCACCACAGTATTATTCATCATACCCAAATTACAAAAACAACCTATGTGTCCATCAATGGGTGAATGGATCAAGAGGATATGACATACATATAGACATACACATATATACATACATATGGACCTGGAAGATACAATGCTAAGTGAAATCAGGCAGACAGAGAATCAAATACAGTTCAGTTCAGTCGCTCAGCATCCGACTTGCGACCCCATGACTGTTGCACGCCAGGCCTCCCTGTACATCACCAACTCCCAGAGTTTACTTAAACTCATGTCCATTGAGTCGGTGATGCCATCAAACCATTTCATCCTCTGCCGTCCCCTCCTCCTCTTGCCTTCAATCTTTCCTAGCATCGGGGTCTTTTCAAATGAGTCAGCTCTTCACATCAGGTAACCAAAGTCTTGGAGTTTCAGCTTCAATATCAGTTCCTCCAGTGAACATTCAGGACTGATTTCCTTTAGTATGGACTGGTTGGATCTCCTTGCAGTCCATGGGACTCTCAAGAGTCTTCAACACCACAGTTCAGAGCATTTTTCGGCACTCAGCTTTCTTCACAGTCCAATGCTCACATCCATACAGGACTACTGGAAAAGCCATAGCCTTGAAGAGATGGACGTTTGTTGGCAAATTGATGTCTCTGCTTTTTAATATGCTGTCTAGGTTAGTCATAACTTTTCTTCCAAGGAGTAAGTATCTTTTAATTTCATGGCTGCAGTCATCATCTGCAGTGATTTTGAAGCCCTCCAAAAAATAAAGTATGCCACTGTTTCCACGGTTTCCCCATCTATTTGCCAGTGATGGGACCGGATACCATGATCTTTGTTTTCTGAACATTGAGCTTTAAGCCAGCTTTTTCACTCTCCTCTTTCACGTTCATCGAGAGGCTCTTTAGTTCCTCTTTACTTTCTGCCCTAAGGGTGGCGTCACCTGCATATCTGAGGTTATTGATATTTCTCTGGCAGCTTGTGCTTCCTCCAGTCCAGCGTTTCTCATGATGTACTCTGCATATAAGTTAAATAAGCAGGGTGACAATATACAGCCTTGAGGTACTCCTTTTCCTATTTGGAACCAGTCTGTTGTTCCATGTCCAGTTCTAACTGTTGTTTCCTGACTTTCATAGCTGTCTCTTATACACATCTAGATGTGTATAAGAGACAGGGTCATGGAAGTGACAATAAGCAGGGTGACAATATACAGCCTTGAGGTACTCCTTTTCCTATTTGGAACCAGTCTGTTGTTCCATGTCCAGTTCTAACTGTTGTTTCCTGACTTTCATAGAGAGTTCTCAAGAGGCAGGTCAAGTGGTCTGGTATTCCCATCCCTTTTAGTAAAATCAGGCAAACAGAGAAAATCAAATACAATATGTTATCAGCTATGTGTGGAATTTTTAAAAGTCAAAATCTTAGAAATAAAGAAGCGTAGTTGCCCATGGATTGGAAGTTGGGTTAGGGGAAATATGTTGGCGAAAGGGTCCAAACTTTCAATAGGGAGGTGGATAAGTTATGAGGATCACCTTATGTAATACATTCTGAGGACCACCTTATGTAAAAGATAGTGAGTGCAGTTGATAGGGCATGTGTAACAGAATTGCTAAATACCAACAGAGTAGAACTTTAGTGTTCTTATACACACACACAGATACATGAACAATAAATATGTGAAGTGATGGATGTGTTAACTACATGGGAGAAATCTTTTTATAATATATATAAACATTAAATTACAAGATGTACACTTTGTTTTATGCTTTTATATGTAAATTAAATCTTCAGTTCAGTTCAGTCACTCAGTCGTGTCCAACTCTTTGCAACCCCGTGAATCACAGCAGGCCAGGCCTCCCTGTTAATCATCAACTCCCGGAGTTCACTGAGACTCATGTCCATCAAGTCAGTGATGCCATCCAGCCATCTCATCCTCTTTTGTCCCCTTTTCCTCCTGCCCCAATCCCTCCGAGCATCAGGGTCTTTTCCAATGAGTCAACTCTTCGCATGAGGTGGCCAAAGTACTGGAGTTTCAGCTTTAGCATCATTCCTTCTAAAGAAATCCCAGGGCCGATCTCCTTCAGAATAGACTGGTTGGATCTCCTTGCAGTCCAAGGGACTCTCAAGAGTCTTCTCCAACACCACAGTTCAAAAGCATCAATTCTTCGGCGCTCTACCTTCTTCACAGACCAACTCTCACATCCATACATGACCACTGGAAAAACCATAGCCTTGACTAGACAGACCTTTGTTGGCAAAGTAATGTTTCTGCTTTTGAATATGCTATCTAGGTTGGTCATAACTTTTCTTCCAAGGAGTAACCTTAATAACCACAATTTTTAAAAAGATGTCTTAAACACTGGACATGTTGGAATAATCTAGGGCATCCCAGGTGGCACAGTGGTAGAAGACTCTGCCTGCAAATGCGGGAAAGGCAAGAGACACAGTTTCAATTCCTGGGTCAGGAAAATCCCCTGGAGTAGGAAATGTCTATCCACTATTTCTGTCTGGAAAATCCCATGGACAGAGGAGCCTCATGGGCTACAGTCTATAGGGTGACAAAGAGTCAGACATGACCGAGCAAATGTGTGTGTCTGTGTGTATGTATAATATAGATTAATAATTTAACCATTTTTATATAATAATCTGAATTCATTAGTCAAGGCTTTTGTTTCCATAGTATTTGGTGCAATATTGTCAGTAAAATAGCAAAATGAAAAATTAGATAATTGAAAAGGCTCAGTTCAATTAATATCTGAGATAAACCAAAATATTTGCTTCATTTTTCATCTCACAAGTAGTATCTTGAAAATGAATATAATTGAATTATAGATAAAATACTTTTGTTGAAATATGCAAAATTGAGGTCACCTTCAGTTTAAAATATGGAATTATAGAACTGCCTTATGACCCGGCAATCCCACTGCTAGGCATACACACCGAGGAAACCAGAACTGAAAGAGACACGTGTATCTCAATGTTCATCGCAGCACTGTTTATAATAGCCAGGACATGGAAACAACCTAGATGACCATCAGCAGACGAATGGATAAGAAAGCTGTGGTACATAGACACAACGGAGTATTACTCAGCCATTAAAAAGAATACACTTGAATCAGTTCTAATGAGGTGGATGAAACTGGAGCCGATTATACAGAGTGAAGTAAGCCAGAAAGAAAAACACCAATACAGTATACTAACACATATATATGGAATTTAGAAAGATGGTAACGATAACCCTGTATGCGAGAGAGCAAAACAGACACAGATGTATAGAACAGTCTTTTGGACTCTTTTGGAGAGGAGAGGGTGGGATGATTTGGGAGAATGGCATTGAAACATGTATAATATCATATAAGAAACGAATTGCCAGTCCAGGATCGATGCAGGATACATGATGCTTGGGGCTGGTGCACTGGGATGACTCAGAGGGATGGTACAGGGAGGGAGATGGGAGGGGGTGTCAGGATGGGTAACACATGTACACCCGTGGCAGATTCATGTTAATGTATGGCAAAACCAATATAATATTGTAAAGTAATTAGCCTCCAATTAAAATAATTTTAAATTTAAAAAATTATATGCTCTTGATATCTTCACAGGCATTTTTAAATGGATAAAAAAATATCTGAAAGAAACAACTGATAATATTTCAGTGCTGTTGCTTTAATTTGAAAAGGAAAGCCTTTCATTTAAGGAAAATTCTCAGTGTCCATCAACTTTCATCCTGCCTTTTGTATAACAAATAATTAACCTATAAACTCCAACAACAACATTTTTAAACCTTTAGAATAGTTGTATCAATAGATCTCACTGCAGTAATGGAAACATTTTATATATATGCTTTCCCATATAGTAATCAAAGTCCAGCTGTAGCTACTGACTTTGTGAACTATGTCTAGTGTAACTAAGAAACCTAATTTTTAAATGTATTTAATTTTAAGTACATCAAACAAATAATTACATATAGCTAATGTATACTGTAGCAGACAACAACAGTTTACAACATATTAGACACTGACTAAATTTTCCTGAACAGTTATTTTACTTTACAGATATCCTTGTAAGATTGCTGATTGATATTTACAGTACTAAGATAATATCTAGCAGTACAGTCTTTACCTTTCTGTAAGTTCACATGTTCATAGCTCTATAACTCTATAGAGATCTGTACAACTAGGTACACCAAACTCCTAATGCAAATAATGGTTCTAAGCTTGAATAAAGGGATACTAAGAGCACTAGTCAACTCTTCATGAAAAGAGTTGACTCATTAGAAAAGACTCTGAGGCTGGGAGGGATTGGGGGCAGGAGGAGAAGGGGACGACAGAGGATGAGATGGCTGGATGGCATCACTGACTCGATGGACATGAGTCTGAGTGAACTCCGGGAGACGGTGATGGACAGGGAGGCCTGGCGTGCTGCGATTCATGGGGTCGCAAAGAGTCAGACACGACTGAGCGACTGAACTGAACTGAACTGAAGAGCACTAGTTAAACGAGGTGGCTAACATATTTGTTTCAGGAACGTTGCTTATAGGATTACCTTTATAAAAAGCCATGGAACAAAATTTTCCTAAGATTGGTGCAAGGAAAAGCCATGAAATAAATAATTTATTGTACATCACTTTTTTTTTTTTTTCTGACCTCCAGGAAGTTTAATCTAAATGTGAGTAGGCACTAGAAACAAATTTCTAGATAATCTATTTACCACTGACTTTGAACTGAGTTGTCCTGTTTTTATTTTCACCTGTCTTAGCTTTATCTATTTATTTCTCTTTTTACAAATCTTGCTATACTTCATAAAAGAAGATATATTAAATAGCTGGAGTAAATAGGAAGTTCTAAATTTCATTAATAATGAGGAAAATATATTTAAAAATCACAATGAGATATCACTGCACATCTACAAGAATACTGATTATTAAATAACCCTACAAAAGAAAAGGAAAGAAAGAAGAGAGAAAGAAAGGTCTGGCAATTTAAAGTCAGCTAGAATGTAAAAACAAGAACAACAGAAATTTCCATTCACCCATGGGAGAAGTGTAAATTTGTATACAGTTGAACATATGCACACATGTGACTCCAGAATTGTACCCGGATACATAATGCCAATGGAAACACAATCTGTGTGCACCAAAAGGCATGTACCAAATGTTCCCTGCTCTACTTTTTTATAACAGCCACCATGTTGAACATGAGCTACTCCTTGTTCACCAATGGAGCTGATAAATCATTTAGTGTATATTCATACAAATGATGCTACACAGCAAGGAAAATTATTGAAATACTTCTCTCACAAGCATACTGTGAGTGAGGGAAGTCAGAAGCAAAAGAATATGTACTTACAAATCCATTTATGTAAGTTCAAATAAGGCAAAATTAACTTTTAACATTAAAGTCAGATTATGGTTACTTTGGGGGAAGAAAGGAGTAGTGACTGAGAGACTTTTTGGAGTGTTTGCATGTCTTGTTATCTGATTTTGGAGATGGTTAAATTGTGTACCTCATTTAAAGAAATTCATAGAGATATATACTTAACATTTGAACAATTTCTGTATGTGATAGAAAATAATGACTTACCTTAAAATTCTATTATTTAACACAAACTGTATCTCAGTTATTTGAGATCGAATCTTTTTCTAACTAAACGATGCTTACTCCTTGGAAGAAAAGTTATGACCAACCTAGATAGCATATTAAAAAGCAGAGACATTACTTTGCCAACAAAGGTCTGTCTAGTCAAGGCTATGGTTTTTCCAGTGGTCATGTATGGATGTGAGAGTTGGACTGTAAAGAAAGCTGAGCATCAAAGAATTGATGCTTTTGAACTGTGGTGTTGGAGAAGACTCTTGAGAGTCCCTTGGGCTGCAAGGAGATCCAACCAGTCCATTCTGAAGGAGATCAGCCCTGGGATTTCTTTGGAAGGAATGATGCTAAAGCTGAAACTCCAGTACTTTGGCCACCTCATGCAAAGAGCTGACTCATTGGAAAAGACCCTGATGCTGGGAGGGATTGGGGGCAGGAGGAGAAGGAGACGATGAGATGGCTGGATGGCATCACTGACTCGACAGACAAGAGTCTGAGAGGACTCCGGGAGAGGGTGATGGACAGGGAGGCCTGGCGTGCTGCGATTCATGGGGTTGCCAGGAGTCAGACATGACGGAGCGACTGAACTGAACTGAATATTTCTAACACAAGTATGATATATACTAATATGGACTAGAAACAATAACATGAATAGTAATAATTTCAGAAATTCAGTTCATGAAGCGTAAGTTTTTGTGTATTTATAGTCATATTATACCTGGAAGGTTGAAAGGGAAAATAAGTCTTTGAAATATTACTTATCTTCATGCTGTGAAGTCACGAACAAGGACAAATTTTTGTCAGTTAAAAAAAAAATCCTCTGACAGAAATTCTCATTAGCAATTTGATATGGGTAGAGTTTGCATATATTATAATTACCTAATATTTATAACCTCTATACTAATTTTTACTTTTCTTTTGGCTATATGCCTACTTTTCTTAAATTGATTTATTAATGCCCAAGGTTGCTTTGCAGTTTTATCCTTTTAGCAATAATAGATGCAATATATCACAAAAACAAATTTTTAAGAGAACATCATTAGAGTGATGTAGCACTAGTAATAAACCCCTTCACACTTGGATGAACTTAAATCAGTTTCTCTTTATTGATTTTTGGTCATAACATAATTTTAAAGTTCAACTCAGTTAATAAAAAAAGATTTGCTCTAGTGTTATGGGCAAAATACTTGTGTTGTAAGTTCCCACTTCATTTGCGGAAAACCAGTAGAGTTGTATCATATATAGATTTTGACTAGATGTAGCAATGAGATTATTTTATGATAATCTTTATATGTCATATCTTTTCCTTATACTTTTGTTGATGTAAATCTTTCAGTTCATCCTTATCATAGATCTAATGATTATACAAGTGAACATTTATTTCCTATTCACTTTGATTTTATATATTTGTAAGGATGTGGGTGTGTGTGTGAAAGATGCAAACAATCAACATTTATCAAGTGTAAAAATCATGAATCTGTTTAAAAGATTCATTTTATCATGAGACTAGTTTAAGTATTTTTTACTAATAATGTGCTACTTTCCTACAGAATGCCATATGTTATTTCTTTATGTAGGATTGCCAGTCCCATATAAAGAGTGGACTGTTTTTTTATCTTCTCATTCATTCACTAAACTAGTTTCAAAAATCAGTTAATCCAATCAACTTTTAACATTTTGAATTGCAGACTCTATGANTGTGCTACTTTCCTACAGAATGCCATATGTTATTTCTTTATGTAGGATTGCCAGTCCCATATAAAGAGTGGACTGTTTTTTTATCTTCTCATTCATTCACTAAACTAGTTTCAAAAATCAGTTAATCCAATCAACTTTTAACATTTTGAATTGCAGACTCTATGAAAGGCATATTCCATCAGAGAATTAGTATCTTCATCCAGAATTAAGTAATTAGTTATATGTAAAAAGGTTAAAAATGATTGTATATGAACTGAAATAAGGATGTTAGACTTCTATTTATTGTCATTCTTCTTGTAAACTATATCTACCATCATGGTTCTCATTTTTCCCCAGTTTCACATAACAAATTACATATGCTACTTGATTCCCTGGGTTCATTCAGTTATGGTCCCCAGCAATTATAAAATTCTCATTATCAACTAGTAATCCTTCACCTTTAGCTTTTTGCACAAGGAAGCCAATAAGAATTCAGGAGAACAAAAGTTCACACTATTACCACCTTATATCCACTCTATATTTTAAAAAGTAAGTTGTTAACAAATTTCTCTGCTTTAGGTTTAATGTCATATAATATTTTTCACATGTATGTGGTAAGACTGTAGATCAAAGAAGATGGCCCATAACACACTGAGCATACGTTAAAGAAAAAAGTAGCATCAGATAATTAGTAATCAATGGCTTAAAGAAAATTAAAGGATAATGTTATTAGCTTGAACGATAGAATATAAATTTCATTGAATTTTGATTCTGACAGCAGAAAGGCAATAACTACTTGCTCTATTTCTAGCAGCCTAAAAAAGATAATCTCTATATTTTAATGTATCTAGAGATAAAGGAGGCAATGGAGTCCCACTCCAGTACTCTTGCCTGGAAAATTCCATGGATGGGAGAGCCTGGTAGGCTGCAGTCCATGGGTTCGCTAGGAGTCGGACATGACTGAGCGACTTCACTTTTACTTTTCACTTTCATGCATTGGAGAAGGAAATGGCAACCCACTCAAGTGTTCTTGCCTGGAGAATCCCAGGGACAGGGAATCCTGGTGGGCTGCCATCTATGATGAACACAGAGTCAGACACGACCGAAGCGACTTAGCAGTAGCANGAGCGACTTCACTTTTACTTTTCACTTTCATGCATTGGAGAAGGAAATGGCAACCCACTCAAGTGTTCTTGCCTGGAGAATCCCAGGGACAGGGAATCCTGGTGGGCTGCCATCTATGATGAACACAGAGTCAGACACGACCGAAGCGACTTAGCAGTAGCAGCAGCAGAGATAAAGGAGTCCTCTATGGAGTTGACCAGAACCAAGATCCAAAACACATATATATCTTCAACATCTTTCTGTCACCACACATCAAAGCCCCCGACAGCTTTGCAAATTCAAATGTTATCTAACTTGAAAAGTCAGTTTAAATGTAATCATTCATTCAACAAATATTTATTGAGCTAGGCATCTGGTATTAGGAAAATAAAGGAAAAATAAGACACAAAACTCCTTCAGTTAAAAGCACAGACAATCTAAAGTGAAGCAGATACGGGAATAATTTGTTAGCACAGTAAAACATGTCTATAGAGGGTAGTCAAGGTAAGGTCAAGCAAGCAATAGACGTCTGACTATGAATTTCCAGAGGAAGAAGAAGGGAGCTATCCCATTTCCCACAGTAACAGCCATGTGTCACCAGAACACATCACAGACATATACAGGTAGTTTAACAGAGCCATTAAAATGTAAGCTTCCAGATCACAAAGAACTAGGTTCAGATTCAACTGAAGGCACTTGCCATGTTGCTGAGGTTGGATAATTGTCTTAATATATTTAAGCTTCCATAACAATCTACAAAATGACACTACTAGGGTCTGTGTAAAGATGGGATGAGATAATATATATACAAAGCATCTAGGTTCCAGGACATAATAAATGGTCAATCAAGCACAGATTTCATCTAATGCACTTGCACCCAAAAACAGAATGCTGAAAGTGTTCAGCAAAAAAAAAAAGACTGATGTCTGTTTGTAAATGAACTAAAAAATTTTTTAAACTACTTACTGAATGCCTAACACTGTCAGTTTTTCTCTATGACATCATGCAGCATGATTATTTAAAAAATAATATAAGAGGAATGAAATAGTTGTTTGCTACAACCTCAAAGGAATATCGGCATAAAACTTTTTTTTTTTAATGCACATAAATACAAGACCTACTTTGAGTTTCATTTAGTAAGAATTAAAAAAAAAAAAAAAAAAGACTGATGTCTGTTTGTAAATGAACTAAAAAAAATTTTAAACTACTTACTGAATGCCTAACACTGTCAGTTTTTCTCTATGACATCATGCAGCATGATTATTTTAAAAATAATATAAGAGGAATGAAATAGTTGTTTGCTACAACCTCAAAGGAATGCATTGCTGAGGAGATCTTCTTTAGAAATATTGGCATAAAACTTTTTTTTTTTAATGCACATAAATACAAGACCTACTTTGAGTTTCATTTAGTAAGAATTTCAGTTCTGTGTGGCTCTAAGCAATAACATTTGAAGTACAAATTATTCCCCCCGCCATGGGGAGGCTTATCCAGAAAAACACAGGTAATTTAAACCTTCCATGCTACTGCTACTGCTGCTGCTAAGTCGCTTCAGTTGTGTCCGACTCTGTGCGACCCCATAGATGGCAGCCCACCAGGCTCCCCCATCCCTGGGATTCTCCAGAAAAGAATACTGGAGTGGGTTGCCATTTCCTTCTCCAGTATATGCTATACCTTCCATAGTATATGATAAAGATAACCTTTTTCTTATTTTTCAAAACCGTAACTTTCTTCTTTAAACAGTAAAGCATTATCCTGGCTACAGTATTCATCCCTTTGTCTATCTGTTTGTTTGCCTGTTCATTTTTAAGGACACCAAGATAGTAAGCCAATAAGAAAATAGAGGGCAAAGTCAGACCATGTTCTTCTAAGATTTAAGCCTGTAAAGAACATCTAGAATTAATAATGTGTGAACCTGGAGCCAGTCAACCAGCTAATTGCCTTCAACAGTGTTCATCATTAATCCAGATACTGCCATTCTATTTCAGTTAAATATGGAATTTCATATTGGCAAGAGAGCTGCCATAGTACTACCCATAACTCACTAAAGGCTGAATGCCTTCTTCCACTGTTGCCAATGGCTCATGTTGGCATATGTTGATATTGTGCCATAAATGCCTATATAATTTAGGCTCATGTGCCTAAAAGAGGTGAAAGATCTACACAAATTTACACTTAATGTGTAGAATGAAATGTTCAAATTTCTGAATATTCACTATTTTCAAATCTCAAAACTTTTTTAAGCTCATCATATTTCCTAGAATTTTCATTCTGCAATATTGCATGCCAGTTTTTTAACCACTCAAGTGTAATCTTCTAAAATAAACACACGCTCATATACTCCTTGTGGAGTGCAGGAAACACACAGTACCACTCTTACTAGAATCTATTCCTCTTTGTGATATAGAAAATATTACAAAATAGTATTATTTTTTTGTTATTAAAGAAGGGATACTTTTAGACTCACAAAACCATGAAGCGTCAGTGTGTAGAGGTTATTCAGGTCAACCCTTAATGTTAAAAACAAACAAAATGAGACTAAAATGATTTATCAGTTCAGTTCAGTGCCTCAGACAGGTCTGGCTCTTTGCAACCCCATGGACTACAGCACACCAGGCTTCCCTGTCTATCACCAACTCTCAGAGCTTGCTCAAACTATGTCCATTGAGTCAGTGATGCCATCCACCCATCCCATCCTCTGTCATTCCTTCCTCCTCTTGCTTTCAATCTTTCCCAGCATCAGGGTGTTTTCCAACAAGCCAGTTCTTCCCATCAGATGGCCAAAGAATTGGAGTTTCAGCTTCAGCATTAGTCCTTTCAATGAATATTCAGGACTGATTTTCTTTAGGATGGGCTGGTTGGAATGCCTTGCAGTCCAGGGGACTCTCAAGAGTCTTCTCCAACACCACGATGCAAAAGCATCGATTCTGCAGCACTCAGCTTTCTTTATAGTTCAACTCTCACATCCATACATGACTACTGGAAAAACCATAGCTTTGACTAGACAGACCTTTGTTGGTAAAGTAACGTCTCTGCTAATCTCTCATAGCTTTTCTTTCAAGGAGCAAGCATATTTTAATTTCATGGCTGTAATCACCATCTGTAGTGATTTTGGAGCCCAAAATAATAAAGTCTGTCTCAGTTTCCATTGTTTCCACATATATTTGTCCTGAAGTGATGGGACTTGATGCCATGATCTTAGTTTTTTGAATGTTGAGTTTTAAGCCAGCTTTTTCACTCTCCTCTTTCACTTTCATCAAAAGGCTCTTTAGTTCCTCTTTGCTTTCTGCCATAAGGGTGGTGTCATTGTGTATCTGAAATTATTGATATTTCTCCTGGCAATCTTGATTCCAATTGTGCTTCATCTAACCTGGCATTTTGCATGAGAGGGCTTCTCTCATAGCTCAGTTGGTAAAGAATCTGCCTGCAATTTAGGAGACCCTGGTTCGATTCCTGGGTTGGGAAGATCTGCTTGAGAAGGGATAGGCAACCTACTCCTATATTTTTGGTTTTCCCTGTGGCTCAGCTGGTAAAGAATCTACCTGTAATGCGGAGGACCTGGGTTCGATCCATGGGTTGGGATGATCCCCTGGAGAAGGGAAAGGATAGCTCTCCAGTATTCTGGCCTGTAGAATTCCATGGACTATAGTCCATGAGGATGTAAAGAGTTGGACATGACTGAGTGACTTTCACTTTCACTCTGCATAGACGTTAAATAAGCAGGATGACCATATACAGCCTTGCTTACTCCTTTCCCAATTTGGAACTAGTCTGTTGTTCCATATCCTATTCTAACTGTTGCTTCTTGACCTGCATACAGATTTCTCAGAAAGCAGGTAAGGTGGGCTGTTATCCCCATCTCTTTAAGAATTTTCCACAGTTTGTTATGATCCACACACTCAAAGGCTTTGGCATAGTCAGTGAAGTCAAAATAAAGTAGATGTTTTTCTACGAACAAAGCTAGTGGAGGTGATGGAATACCAGTTGATCAATTTCAAATCCTAAAAGGTGATGCTATGAAAGTGCTGCACTCAATATGCCAGCAAATTTGGAAAACTCAGCAGTGGCCACAGGACTGGAAAAGATAAGTTTTCATTCCAATTTCAAAGAAAGGCAATGCCAAAGTATGCTCAAACTACCGCACAATTATATTCATCTCATACGTTAGCAAAGTAATGCTCAAAATTCTCCAAGCCAGGCTTCAACAGTACGTGAACTGAGAACTTTCAGATGTTCAAGCTGGATTTAGAAAAGGCAGAGGAACCAGAGATCAAATTGCCAACATCCATTGGATCATCAAAAAAAAGCAAGAGAATTCCTGAAAAACATCTACTTCTGCCCTATTGACTACGCCAAAGAGTTCATGACTTTAAACAATTAGTCAGTGATGCGGCTAAGACCAGTTCTTATTTTGTCCTCTCACATCATTATACTTTCAAAAAGTATAAATATATAAACTACAAATGGGAGGATATGGCTTTCATGAAGTCTTTCCATAGCAATGAGTAAAGTGGTGACACAATCACCTTTATATCGTAATTCTGATATACAAACACACATATATAACACTTTAAAACAGCTAAACAAACATGTCAAAAAGATCTAAATTCAAACATTCTTCATAATTCCTCAATAGATATGCTTCAGTAAATTAAAGATTATATGTTTAGCAGTTCCCTCAGTTTGAGATTGACAAGATATGCTGCAATTCCAGAGTCCACTTTTTTATCACTTGTTTTTTTTTTTTTTCCCATTTGTGTTACTTTGATTCAGAACAGCTTTGCTTGAAGGAAAGAGTAAGAATTGAATTATTCATATTAGCCTTGCCTGCAGCATTCTTCCAACACTTACTGACCCTCCCTAGAAGCTATAAAGACCAAATATGCAACCACATAATATATCACCTTTGTTCTGATTGTTCATCCATAAAATTATTCATTCTTCATTCCTTCACCTTCTAAAGAGTGGTGTGTAGCCAAACTAACCATATGACATACTCTTAGGAACAAAATACAAGTCTGTAAAAGACCTTCTATTTTGTCAATAAAAACAGCCTTTTTATTATAAAGTGATAGTTTTTTAACTTCAAAAATGGGTTTTCATTTTATAATCTATTTAATTCAGGAATAAAAAAATATTTTTTTATCAACTTGTAAAAAGACAAAATGATAATTTTTCATCATCATTGCCAGAGGTAAAGGAACCTTCCATGATGAAAGAAGTAGAAAATCTATTTCAACTATCATAGTACCTTAAGGATGAAGAAAATAGTTTTAATTTTGGGCAATAAATCACTTTTGCAACATTTCAGAGATCAAGAAACTTGCCTATTAAAACAATGTAGTCATCAAAATGTAAAGTCCTTAGGCAATGAGCACTGCAGTAAAATATTTTTCTCATTTTATAACTGGATCAATATTCTTGAGTATATATATACATATATATGTATGTATGTGTATCAAGTCCCTTTCACCTTCTCTTTTTCATATTTGCTACAAGTTTTTCAATGTCATGGGAGACTGAAAAACCTAAATTCAATCTAAACACATAAACACAACTATCTAGTAGATACAAACATACATACAGAAAAAAACCTTTCTATTCACCATTCTGAATAACAGCATTAATTTGCCTATAAAACCAGAGATTTACCTTTGTTTCCTAGCCTGAGTTAAAGATTTTTTTTAATTGTATTTGTTTTTAATTAGAGGATATCTGCTTTACAATATTGTGTTAGTTTCTGCCGTATGTCAATATGAATCAAACATAAACACACACATGCCCTCTCCCTCTTGAGCCTCCCTCCCACTTCTTACCCATCCTACCCTTCTAGGTTGTCACAGAGTACCAGTTTTGAGCTCCCTGTGTCATATAGCAATTTCCCCCTGGCTATCTATTTTACATATGGTAATGTATATGCTTCAGTGTTGCTCTCTCAATTCATCCCACCCTGTCCTTCACCCACTGTGTCCACAAGTATGTTCTCTATGTCTGTGTCTCCACTATTGCCCTGCAAGTTTAGAGTTATTTTAACAGAAGATAACAAATAGGGATATATTCTTTCCTAGACTCCTTGTTTCTAAAATAATACATACTAAGTGCCATCGGAGTTTCCTAGGATATCTCTACCCCCTGTCTTGTTGATGACAACAAAGAATGTGTTGACAACAATCAAGTCCTTTTGCTAATAGGTCTTTGCATGTATTTTTCCCTTTGGCTGGCAGGTGCATTCTTCCTCTTCAAATCTAATAGTTTCTTATTCTTTAGCTTTCAGTCAAATAGTAACTTTTGGGGAGAAGCATTCCTGACCCCCTTTATCATATTAGACCCCCCAGTAAAAATCTGTAAGTACTTACACATTTATCCTATCATGTTTTTGATAAATTGCTAACTCAAATCCCCAACAATGCTGCCTTAAAAGGTCTGTATAGTCAAGACTATGGTTTTTCCAGTAGTCATGTACAGATGTGAGAGTTGGACCAGAAAGAAGACTGAGTGCTGAAGAATTGGTGCTTTCAAACTGCAGTGCTGGAGAAGACTCTTGAGAGTCCCTTGGACTGCAAGGAAATCAAACCAGTCAATCCTAAAGGAAATCAACCCTAAATATTCACCGGAAGGACTGATGTTGAAGTTGAAGCTACAATACTTTGGCCTCCTGATGCAAAGAGCTGACTTATTAGGAAAGACTCTGACGCTGGGAAAGGTTGAAGGTAAAAGGAGAAGCGGATAGTAGA
>SJYX01001080.1:139060-150395 GCA_006410675.1 Oreotragus oreotragus | reverse complement strand
TTTCAAATCCTAAAAGGTGATGCTATGAAAGTGCTGCACTCAATATGCCAGCAAATTTGGAAAACTCAGCAGTGGCCACAGGACTGGAAAAGATAAGTTTTCATTCCAATTTCAAAGAAAGGCAATGCCAAAGTATGCTCAAACTACCGCACAATTATATTCATCTCATACGTTAGCAAAGTAATGCTCAAAATTCTCCAAGCCAGGCTTCAACAGTACGTGAACTGAGAACTTTCAGATGTTCAAGCTGGATTTAGAAAAGGCAGAGGAACCAGAGATCAAATTGCCAACATCCATTGGATCATCAAAAAAAAGCAAGAGAATTCCTGAAAAACATCTACTTCTGCCCTATTGACTACGCCAAAGAGTTCATGACTTTAAACAATTAGTCAGTGATGCGGCTAAGACCAGTTCTTATTTTGTCCTCTCACATCATTATACTTTCAAAAAGTATAAATATATAAACTACAAATGGGAGGATATGGCTTTCATGAAGTCTTTCCATAGCAATGAGTAAAGTGGTGACACAATCACCTTTATATCGTAATTCTGATATACAAACACACATATATAACACTTTAAAACAGCTAAACAAACATGTCAAAAAGATCTAAATTCAAACATTCTTCATAATTCCTCAATAGATATGCTTCAGTAAATTAAAGATTATATGTTTAGCAGTTCCCTCAGTTTGAGATTGACAAGATATGCTGCAATTCCAGAGTCCACTTTTTTATCACTTGTTTTTTTTTTTTTTCCCATTTGTGTTACTTTGATTCAGAACAGCTTTGCTTGAAGGAAAGAGTAAGAATTGAATTATTCATATTAGCCTTGCCTGCAGCATTCTTCCAACACTTACTGACCCTCCCTAGAAGCTATAAAGACCAAATATGCAACCACATAATATATCACCTTTGTTCTGATTGTTCATCCATAAAATTATTCATTCTTCATTCCTTCACCTTCTAAAGAGTGGTGTGTAGCCAAACTAACCATATGACATACTCTTAGGAACAAAATACAAGTCTGTAAAAGACCTTCTATTTTGTCAATAAAAACAGCCTTTTTATTATAAAGTGATAGTTTTTTAACTTCAAAAATGGGTTTTCATTTTATAATCTATTTAATTCAGGAATAAAAAAATATTTTTTTATCAACTTGTAAAAAGACAAAATGATAATTTTTCATCATCATTGCCAGAGGTAAAGGAACCTTCCATGATGAAAGAAGTAGAAAATCTATTTCAACTATCATAGTACCTTAAGGATGAAGAAAATAGTTTTAATTTTGGGCAATAAATCACTTTTGCAACATTTCAGAGATCAAGAAACTTGCCTATTAAAACAATGTAGTCATCAAAATGTAAAGTCCTTAGGCAATGAGCACTGCAGTAAAATATTTTTCTCATTTTATAACTGGATCAATATTCTTGAGTATATATATACATATATATGTATGTATGTGTATCAAGTCCCTTTCACCTTCTCTTTTTCATATTTGCTACAAGTTTTTCAATGTCATGGGAGACTGAAAAACCTAAATTCAATCTAAACACATAAACACAACTATCTAGTAGATACAAACATACATACAGAAAAAAACCTTTCTATTCACCATTCTGAATAACAGCATTAATTTGCCTATAAAACCAGAGATTTACCTTTGTTTCCTAGCCTGAGTTAAAGATTTTTTTTAATTGTATTTGTTTTTAATTAGAGGATATCTGCTTTACAATATTGTGTTAGTTTCTGCCGTATGTCAATATGAATCAAACATAAACACACACATGCCCTCTCCCTCTTGAGCCTCCCTCCCACTTCTTACCCATCCTACCCTTCTAGGTTGTCACAGAGTACCAGTTTTGAGCTCCCTGTGTCATATAGCAATTTCCCCCTGGCTATCTATTTTACATATGGTAATGTATATGCTTCAGTGTTGCTCTCTCAATTCATCCCACCCTGTCCTTCACCCACTGTGTCCACAAGTATGTTCTCTATGTCTGTGTCTCCACTATTGCCCTGCAAGTTTAGAGTTATTTTAACAGAAGATAACAAATAGGGATATATTCTTTCCTAGACTCCTTGTTTCTAAAATAATACATACTAAGTGCCATCGGAGTTTCCTAGGATATCTCTACCCCCTGTCTTGTTGATGACAACAAAGAATGTGTTGACAACAATCAAGTCCTTTTGCTAATAGGTCTTTGCATGTATTTTTCCCTTTGGCTGGCAGGTGCATTCTTCCTCTTCAAATCTAATAGTTTCTTATTCTTTAGCTTTCAGTCAAATAGTAACTTTTGGGGAGAAGCATTCCTGACCCCCTTTATCATATTAGACCCCCCAGTAAAAATCTGTAAGTACTTACACATTTATCCTATCATGTTTTTGATAAATTGCTAACTCAAATCCCCAACAATGCTGCCTTAAAAGGTCTGTATAGTCAAGACTATGGTTTTTCCAGTAGTCATGTACAGATGTGAGAGTTGGACCAGAAAGAAGACTGAGTGCTGAAGAATTGGTGCTTTCAAACTGCAGTGCTGGAGAAGACTCTTGAGAGTCCCTTGGACTGCAAGGAAATCAAACCAGTCAATCCTAAAGGAAATCAACCCTAAATATTCACCGGAAGGACTGATGTTGAAGTTGAAGCTACAATACTTTGGCCTCCTGATGCAAAGAGCTGACTTATTAGGAAAGACTCTGATGCTGGGAAAGGTTGAAGGTAAAAGGAGAAGCGGATAGTAGACGATGGGATGGTTAGATAGCATCACCAACTCAATGGACATGAACTTGGGCAAACTCTGGGAGATAGTGAGGGACAGGGAAGCCTGGCATGCTGCAGTCCATGGGGTCACAAAGAGTCGGACATGACTCAGCAACTGAACGACAACAACTATGCTGTAAACTGCATGAAACAAAAATCATACTTATTTTTGCCAATTCCATGTCTCTGGTTTATAGCAAAAGATTGATACTAGAAAGTGTTTCATATATTCTTTTGAAAAATATGAAGGATTCAATTCCAGACTTTCTCGTATCTGAACCAATTTGTAGTATATTTCAACACTGTGACTCTGCTAAAGGAGTAATCATATTTCATACTCTGAGTGAACCACGAATCATAAAACAGGAGCCATATTTGAGTGGCAGTCTCTAGTTTGCAAATATACACAATTGAGCATAAAACTGCTTAGATATGATAAGGTCAGGGGTCATAGATCTGTAACAGCAATTCAGATGTATCAGCTGCTGAAATCAATATAAAAGCACATAAGTTCCTGAGATTCAGGTAATCACTAAGCATTAAATGAACATATAACTTCAGTTGATATGCAAGGCATTCCTTTTGTAGAAGGATATTTTGGTTAAAATTTACTGAGAAAAAGAGAGACAGAGGAAATTAGTCACTTAATGTGGCCATAGTCATTTTTCTGGTTACAGACATCTCAATGAGCTTCAGAAAAATGCAAACATATTCCTCCAAAAGCTTCATTTATGCCAGATACACAGACGCAGATACAGTATCATTTAACATCCATATTTAAAGGTGCTTTCCCACCTTTCATGAATATTTGTTAAACAAAGAGGGAAACACAATCTATTAGCTGTCAGAACACAAAGAACCTGTTAAAATATTCCTGTAAAAATAATAATTAACTTGAAAAATCTTATTATTAGTTTTATCATAAAATTCATTGTTTCTTAGTTTTTTTCTTGTGCAAGATAAGACTTCTGCTACTATTGTTTGACATCCATGACCCTCTTCCAGCATCACCATTTTATTATACCCCATCTAAGCTCGATGTGTTCCCAGGGGCTCAGCGGTAAAGAAACTGCCTGCAATGCAGGACCCACATGACATGTGGGTCTGATCCCTTGGTCCGGAAGATCCCCTGCAGAAGGGCAAGGCAATGCATTCCAGTATTCTGGCCTGGAGAATTCCCTGGACAGAGAAGACTGGTGGGTTAGAGTTCATGGGGTCACAAAGAGTCAGACAGGACTGAAATGATTCACATGCACATGCCTGATGTGTTACCTCTAGTTCTTCTAAAATATGTTTATATTTTCAAAGAGCAATTCCTCCGTAAAGGAAATGTATGTTTAGTGCTTAAGTGGATTTTTTATGGGATTATCTTGTGTGCAGTGGTTTCACTATTTTTATATTCCAGTAGTTATGAATGACTGTACTATGACATTTTGTTGCTACTAACATTAGTTCTTTATATTCAGAGACATTTAAAATGAAGAATGGGAGGTATGAGTTAGTGGTCAAAAACACCAGGTAACACTTTCAACATTTCTTAATAAAACTGTCTATATATTCCATTTCTATAAATTTCTCACATTTTAAAAACTTACACAGTATGCACATATCAATTAAAATCAGTTACTTAACATGAAATATATTTTAAAAAGAAAATCAACTCATTTCTGTCTGGTTTCAGTGCCAACACTCCTCTTTGTCAAGTCATCGATGATTTCCTTATTGTGAATCTAGTGGATACTTTTCAACACTTATCATACCTAACATTTTTTAGCAGAATTTATCAAAAACACTCTACTTCTTGATACTTCATAGTCTCCTGGCTTTCATGACACCAAATATTCTCTTGGATTTCTTCTTATTCTCATATTTCCACTTTTCCCGCTTCAGGTTAAATGTCTTTTCTGTCTTGCCTGATCCTCCTAATCTCATTTGTATTTTTCCTTTGAGTAAATCCCCGCAGTTTACCTTCACAGTCATTACTAATATTTTTTAACAGAACATATTTTCTTGAGTGGTTTGTTTGATGTCCTCTAAGATGGTGACTGCAGCCCTGAAATTAAAAGACGCTCTTCCCCGGTGGCTCAGATGGTAAAACGTCTGCCTACAATGTGGGAGATCCAGGTTCAATCCCTGGGTTGGGAAGATCTCCTGGAGAAGGAAATGACAACCCACTCCAGTATTCTTGCCTGGAAAATCCCATGGATGGAGGTGCCTGGTAGGCTACAGCCCATGGCATCGCAAAGAATCGGACGTGACTGAGCTACTTCACTTTCACTTTCTCCTTGGAAGGAAAGTTATGACCAACCTAGACAGCATATTAAAAAGCAGAGACATTACTTGCCAACAAAGGTCCATCTAGTCAAGGCTATGGTTTTTCCAGTGGTCATATACGGATGTGAGCGTTGGACTGTGAAGAAAGCTGAGTGCCAAAGAATTGATGTTTTTGAACTGTGGTGTTGGAGAAGACTCTGAGACTCCCTTGGACTGCAAGTAGATCCAACCAGTCCATTCTAAAGGAGATCGGTCCTGGGTGTTCTTTGGAAGGACTGATGCTAAAGCTGAAACTCCAATACTTTGGCCACCCCGTGCAAAGAGTTGACTCATTGGAAAAGACTCTGATGCTGGGAGGGGTTGGGGGCAGGAGGAGAAGGGGATGACAGAGGATGAGATGCTGGATGGCATCACTGACTTGATGCACATGAGTCTGGGTGAGCTCTGGGAATTGGTGATGGACATGGAGGCACGGCATGCTGTGGTTCATGGGGTCGCAAAGAGTCGGACACGACTGAACTGAACTGAACTGAACCCACTCCCACTAGACTATAATCTTCATCAAAGGAGATAATATTTCTGTTTTTTAGGAGGGTATTTTTTTTTTCAAGACAATGTTAGGTTCACAGCAAAACTGAGCAGACAGTACAAGGATTCCCCATTTACCTCCTACTCCTGTTCATGAACAACTTCCTCCACTATCACCATCCCCCACCACAGTGGTACGTTACAACTGGTAAACCTACACTGACACATTATTATCACCCAAAGTACAGATTCTACCTTAGGGTATACTCTTGTGTAGTGACTATACTGAATTATTTATTAATTCACACCCAGTTCTCAGTAATGGGAACTTTACATTCAGCTTGAAGGACACTTTCTCTCTCTATTCCTGTTTCTCAATGCCTTCTAATGTTTCTTTTTATCCTCAAACTAATATTCCCATAGTTATGTGGTCCTATTGTAGGCAGAATCTAAGATGGCTCCCAAGAAATTTGCTTCATGGTGTAATCCTTTGAAATACATGAGTCACTTGAATATGATATGTTTTCTCTCTCCTAACTATGTTATATTATTTTGCTTCTTGTAGTCAGTTGAATTTGAGTTCACAGAAAAGGAGATTATTCTGGGAGGGACAGAGCTAATTAGGCAAGCCCTTTAAAGTCAGAGTAATTCAAAACAACAGATATGCTCTTCTGCTGACCCAGAACAAAGTAAATGACCATGCTATGAACTATAGATGGAAGAAGCTGCACAGCAAAGACCTGAGTGTCACATGGCAAAGGCCTGTAGGTTCTGAGAACATACCTGGGCTGACAGCTATAAGTAAATGAGAGTCCTTTTTCTGCAGCTTCAAGGACTTGAAATTTTTCCAACAACCTTACTTGGAAAAGGACTTCTATCTCTAAGTAAGAAGTCAGCACTGGCTGATATCATGATTTCACCCTAGTGAGGCTCTGAGCAGAGTCCAGCCGTGTGTACCTGTACCTCTAACTCACAGGAATTTACATAATATATGTATTCTGCTTCAAGCCATTAAGTTGGTGGTAATTTGTTATCCAGCAATAGAAAACTAACAGTCCCAATGTTTAACCCAAGTTGTAGGAAATTTTGTTCTCTATCCAAAAAAAATTATAATAATAAGTAAATATAGAGTTTTAGAAAAATTTACTAACTTTAACCTATTCTATCTGATGAAATCACTGATAAACTTGGTGTTTAAAATTGAAGAAGCATAGACAATCATCTAAAAACTGACTGGAAGAGAACAACAAAATAGTGTACATTTGGAAATCCTATGGAGGATTTCCAAACACTAAGCCTGCACTTAGATGATTTGAGCATTATAAAGTGGTGAGGCCTTCTTAGAAAACTCATATGTATATGCACATTTAGTTATGATGAATGCTAGAGTGCAATATAATAGAGGAGAACAGATAATTTATAATTAAAATCACATATTTCCGATAGACTAATGAGCCTTCAAGATCTTCAATGGATACTTTATTTCACGCATTCATTCAGAAAGAACATTTTTATGGGGCTATTGTATTCATGGTGCTGACCAGAATTTTAACACTGGAGGGAGAAAGAAGCAGAAAACGGAACCCTCATTCTCCAGACTCTATCACATATGTGAGACATTAGGTTGGCCAAAATTTTCTTTATTTTTTAAGTAAAAATAGACATATTTTTCATTTTCACCAGGAACATTATTGACAAACATATTCACCATTTTGTTCTACTACCTTCTGCCATTTTTCAGGGAACTTCATAATTCCATCTCCCCAAAACCTTTTATCCTTTTGAGCAAAGAACAGTTCCAGGTTCCTTTTACAGTCTTCCAGGGAATTAATTTTTTTTTTTCCATTAAGAGAATTTTGTAAAGACTAAAATAAACAGAAATCTGAAGGTGCAATGTCTGGTGAATATGGCAGATGCATCAGAACTTCCCAGCTAAGCTGAAACAGGTTTTGCATGGTCATCAGAAAAACATGTGATCTTATGGTATACTAATGGAAGAGTATGTGTTTTCTGTTGACTAATTCTGTGTGCTTTTCAAGTGCTGCTTTCAGTTGGTCTAATTGGGAGCAGTACTTGCTAGAATTAATCATTTGTTGTTTCAGAAAGAGCTCATAATAGAGGATTCCCTTCCAATCCCACTGTATACATACCATAACCTTCTTTGGATGAAGACCGGCCTTTGCAGTGGTTGGTGGTGGTTCATTACACTTGCCCCACAATTTTTTTCATTCCACATTATTGTACAGTATCCACTTTTCATCGCCCGCCACAGTTTGTTTTAAAAATGCAATGTTTTTGTTATGTTTCAGCAGAGAATCACATGTGGAAATACGCTCAAGAAGGGTTTTTTCACGTACGTGGAGCCCAAACATAAAAGCCATTAATATAACCAAATGGTGCAAATGATTTTCAGCACTTGATTTGGATATTTTGAATATGTCAGGTATCTTCCACGCGGTACAATGTTAGTTGTTCTCAATGAATGCGTCGATTTGACTGGTACCAATTTCAACAGGTCTTCCTGAATGTGGAGCATTGTCCAGTGAGAAATTACCTGCTCAAATCTTCAAAAACCACTTTTTTGACGTGTTTGATCAATCACAGCACCTTCTCGATACACTCTACAAATCTCTTTGAATTTCAGTTGCATTTTACCTTTCTTGAAATAATAAAGTAGGATGCACCAAAAATGTTGCTTTTTTCCCCTTCCATCTTCATTATTAAAATAACAGTAAGAATCAAGAAAAAAATTCAGACATTCAAAACAGACAAAATCTTAGGGTATCCCACAAGAAAAAAAAAGTAAGCTTTAAAATATTTTCTCTTTGTTCTTTTACCAATTTTAAATTATATGTCTGGGCTCCTGATGAGCTTATACCTTGAAAGTCTAGGCATTTAAAAAGAGGAGGATCTTCTCTGTCCATCTTTCATTATTTCAGATTGAAATGGCAAAGTGCCTAGATACCATACGTAAGTGCCAGAAACAGCATTAAAAATCTGGCTCTTGTTAAATGCCTTCGAAGAAACTCTGTTTTCATCAGGAAATGGCAATTACGTGGATAATATGGGCTGCCAAGGTTTATTCTAGAGATGGGAAATGTTCCACAGTGTGTATATTTTCTTTACATATCTTTACACTTCATACATACCCATTCGTACAGAAACATGATAAAAATATGTAGATACAATCCAGTACAATGTATGTCGTTATTTATGTATTTGGACACATTCTTGTAGTTAAATCGGATAAAAAATAACTTTTCTTTTTTTATTTGTTTTCTTTAAAAATTTAGCTCATTCTTCAGTTTCCTTTTTCTGAGAATTTTAAGCAAGGATCAAATGGCAAAGAATCTGCCTGCAACTCAGGAGATCTGGGTTGGATCTCTGGGTCGGAAAGATCCTTTAGAGAAGGGAATGGCAACCCACTCCAGAATTCTTGCCTAGAGAATTCCATGGACAGAGGAGCCTGGTGGACTACAGTCCATGAAGTCACAAAGAATCGGACATGACTGAGTGACTAACTTTAAGAATTTACTGGTAAATCATACATCTATGACCAAGATTGTTACTTTGGGAGTAGTTATTTGATTTGGTTTTCTAGCCTTTATCCCATAATTCCTATGAAATGTAATGGCTTAAAGAACCAAACTATAATATTTCAGTCTTGTGAAGAGTACTAACTACAATCACTCCTAAAAAAGTTCCAAAAGAAGAGTAATAGAAAGAAAACTAAATTTGGGGTCTGGATTTCAAGGGTTTTTTTTTTGTTTTTTTTTTTTTCAGTTCAAGAACTTTTTAATTAATTTGCATGTTGAAATTTCATTACTTCACATGTAAATTGAGTTACTACACAAATGCCCTACATTTCTGACAAAGTTATATGACGGCTACATGCTACAATATATATCAAAGTGCTTTGTATGAAACAAATCACCATGCAGAATGTTGTCAACGTTGCAGTGTATTTCAGTCAGGGTCCTGAGGCTACTTCTGAAGGCAGTTTTCTTCATCTTCAACTTTGTCTAGTTGTTGTTGATCAGTCACTAAGTCATGTCCAACTCTTTAACTCGACAAAAAGCGTAACCATTTCTCCCTCTCCCTCTACTACTGATTATTTTCAGGTTATCTGTCAGAGCCTTTTAAACCCCATTAAAGTATTTCCTCACTGGGCAAGCTTGTTTTTATTCATAACCTCAGGTTTTTCTCTTCACCTACAAACAGAATTCAACTTTATCAGGAGCTTTTTATGACGATAATGTGGCACATTCCTTCAAACTTAGAGGTATGGGATTGAAAATTATGCTAATATATAAATACAGAAAACAGTGAAAGATGGAATGCTTTTATCTGCCAGAACTCTAATCCTAAAGAGATTGAATAATAAGCTTTTCAGAGGAGGAAAATACTGTTAAACATTAAGAGGCAAAGGAATAAAAAAGAAGTGAAATGGGGAAGCAGCAAGATCATTTAACTAGAGGTTCTAAAATCCAAATATTAAATTAAAATGTCCTTCTCATTAGCTTTTTGGCCACTGTCAGATACTTCACTATTTGTAAGTCACTTATTATGAAATCATGAATTGATGATTTTGACAAATTGAACAAATCTAATTTGATCTTCTATGAAGGTGAAGTAAGAATATACAAGAACAGGCCACAAACGTTTGCTTTAAACTATAAACTAACCATTAAGAAAATTAACAAAGGGGATTTGGATGCTTTCCTGAAATCATATATACATAAGTAATTTTATTTCAGAAGATTATTAGCAATTAAATTTACTTCTAGATAATTAACATACTTACTCAAACACTAGGGGACAGAATTTTTGAGATTTTATAATGCTATCAAATCAGTAGAATGTATTTGAAGAAAATCTAAAAGTGTATCTGCATTTCACTGTTTCTGACAGATACACAGATTGCTGTAACATTTTTGGAAAAGATTCTGGGTTCAGCAGGGGAAATCACCTACGTAACCTACAAGTTGCCTAACAAGAGATCATCTTTGCACAGTCATCTTCAATGACAAGGAATTTACCACTTCTCAAGGGAGGCCATCTTTTCTTTTTTTAAGAGCTTTATTTGTTTTATTTTTTAATGTGGACCATTCTTTAAAGTCTTTATTGAATTCGTTACAATATTGTTTCTACTTTATGTTTTCATTTTTTGGACACAAGGTATATGGGATCTTAGCTCACTGACCAGGAAGCAAGCCCACTACTCCTGCACTGGAAAGTGAAATCCCAACCACTAGAATGCCAGGAAAGACCCAAGAGAGGCCAAATTGTTTCCAGTCAACTGTCATTAATATTAAGTCCTTCTTATTACCAGCAAAAATCTTTTTTTTTTTCTTTGCAACTTCCAACCTGGCTATCCTTTAAATCCTTAAAGAACTTTCCCTCCCCTCTTGCATATGACAGTCTTTATATATTTGAAGATATCTTCTTCTTCCTGAACTTTCTTCTCACAAGACAAATATGTCACTTTTAACAAATTATCCTTCTTTTGACTTGATAATAGGAGCCTGAACCATCCCAGACACTCTCCCTGAACAAATTCCAGTGTCAAAATGTCTCTTAAAAAACAGTAGCCAGAGTTCAGTAGAACATGGTCAAGAACAAAAGATCTATACACAGAAATCCCCTTGCATTCCTATACATTAATAATGAGAAAATAGAAAGAGAAATTAAGGAAACAATTCCATTCACTATTGCAATGAAAAGAATAAAATACTTAGGAATATATCTACCTAAAATATATATATCTGTCTCT
>SJYX01001080.1:97837-110637 GCA_006410675.1 Oreotragus oreotragus | reverse complement strand
AATGTCTCTGTTTTTGAATATGCTATCTAGGTTGGTCATAACTTTTCTTCCAAGGAGTAAGCGTCTTTTAACTTCATGGCTGCAGTCACCATCTGCAGCATTAACTAAATCATGAGGATGGATACGCTTGTAGAAAAAAGTGTCCTAAAACTCAGCCCTATGGGGTACTCTAACATTTAGAGGAAGACAGAAGAATAAACAGATTGAGAAGGTAGAAAAATAGGAAGAACTGTGGTGTCATGAAAGCCAAGTCAAGGTATTTCAAGAACAGAATGACTCTGTATGTAAAATGTTGCTGATAAATTAAGATGAAACTAACATTTGAGCATGCAACATAGAAGCCATTTTTTACTCCAATAAGAGCTGTTTTCATAAGACAGCAAGGTCAAATGTCTAATTGGAGTGGTTTCTGTGAAAAGATGAAGGAGAAAATTTAGATATGAAATTTAGTCATACCTAAAAAGTGCTGTTTTCTTTTTCCTCATAAAAAGTAACCAGGGTGATAATCAAAGGGAAAAGTGGAATCTGAAGAAAGATTGTTTTATTTTTTTTTAAGATAGAAGGAATAACTATCCCTGTGTGCTGATGATACAATGAAGAGAGAGAAGGGTTAGGACAATGTCTTTGAGACAGTGTGAGTACATTGCATTAGACTCTTAAAGGGGTAGACCTAAATCAAAAGCATAGAGAGTTCACCAATAAGGGACTAGAAGACAGCATATGGAAGCACAGACGACACTGTGTAGGTGTGACAGTCAGATCTTATATTCTGACACAGGTATATGCATTGCGAAAACTGAAAAACTGCGAAGTGCCACATTGCCTCAGGGCATCCTCTAAATATTATCGCTCAGACATGTAATCAAAAAGTACGTTAATATGAACGAGTGTCTTGTGAGACAATTTGCATAATATCATTTGCATTTCTTCTAATACCATGACAGTTTGACATCTACATCCTATCCTTTTACTGGAAAAAGTCTTCAGTTATATATTACATGCTTCATTAGCTTACTTTTCTTATTATCCAAATGTCTACAGATTTACTCTATTTGATGTGAATAAACACCTTGTGATTGGAGTTGCCAAAGTGATACTACATAGTCTCTAACAGTTCCAAGGCCCGTTTAGGAATATGTTAAATTAAAACTGGGCATAAACTTTCTACTAATCTATCTTCTTTTTTTTTTTTTTGTTCCACATCCAAGAAAACAACAACAAAGTGAGACAAGATAGGAGCTGTAACATCAAAGAAAAATTAAATATTGAGCAATGCTGAAATAAAAAATGAATGAACGTCTGCAAATCAGGCTCAGGTAGTTGTTTGTGATATAACTGTGAATTCTAGGCATTCATCTCATCAGTTTTTTTCATTTATATACATTAAAAATCTAGAAAAAGCATCATTGCTACTCTTCTCCATCAAAACCAAAAATTCATGTCCACAGATAGGAATCACCTGAGATCTTGTGCAAATGCAGATTATGATTTGGTGAGTCTGAAGCGATGTTTAGAATTCCACATTTTTAACAAGATCCAAAGTTACACCCATGCTGGTGATTAGCAGAGCAAGGGCTAACCACAGTGTCTTTTAGCACTTGCAAAGAAGTTGAGATGATAAGTTAGTTATTCATGCCTAATTATTTCGGTTTTCTTTAAAAAAACAGACATAAGTAGGATTTTAAAAACACTTTAGTAGATTATAAGTATGTAGTATGTATATCCCTAGAACAGCACACACACGCACACACACATATACACATATGTTCGTGCATGCTAAGTTGCTCAGTTGTGTCCAGCTCTGAAACCTTATGGACTCTAGCCCACTTGGCTCCTCTGTCCATGGGACTGAATACAGGAGTGGGTTGTCATGCCCTCCTCCATGAGATCTTTTTGATCTAGGGGTCAAACCCATATCTCCTACTGTGTGTTGTGCTATGCTTAGTTGCTGAGTCATGTCTGAATCTTCACGACCCCATGGTCGAGGCTCCTCGACGCTCCTCTGTCCACGGAGATTCTCCAGGCAAGAAGACTTGAGTGGGTTGTCATGCCTTTCTCCAGGAGTTCTTCCCAACCCAGGGATTGAACCCGCATCTCCTATGGCTCCTGCACTGCAGGCAAGTTCTGTACCACTGAACCATGGGCAAGCTATATAATATATATATGTATATATAGTTCAAAAGCTCCTTAAAATGTTAAAACCTCTCATTAAGACAAAATTCATAACAATTCCTCAATGCAAGATAATTTACTCCTTATTTTATTTACCAGATTATTGTTTACAGCACAAAGCCTAATTGCACATCAATCCACTCATATATTAAATAACAAAATCAAAGGAACAGAGGTTAAGTTAAAATGGAAACAACTATGTTGAATCTGACACACTGATCACACTGCAAAAAGAACAAACAAAACAAATAGCATTATTTAAAATGCAATCCTGTAAGTGGCAATAAATGTTTTGCTATGACTCCGCTGTGCTGTTTTTCCCACACCTGCTCCCATTTGCCAGGCTAGACTGGCTCAGTCTGGTCTGCTGAGGGATCACAAGCATCTGAACAAAGCCCCTCAGGGCAGCAATATCCAGGCTCTATCGCTGTCTCAGAAGAGCTCCTGACACAATTCCCCATGAACTGTAATTTTGTTTATGTATATTAAAAGCATGACATAGGAAAAATATAATGTGACTGATGAGAAAAGTTTCTACCCTGCTTTCATAAAGCAATGAGCTCTCTCTGAAATACTGCAAAAATCCAGGGCTCACAGTGTTTATGTGTTGTATTAAATGATGATAAGAATACAGAAAATACTCAATTTCAGAATCGTCATTCTGAAGAGCTACTTCCTGTAAACCATTACTCTCCCAGTTTAAGACTTAAATTACAGATTGTAGAGTAAATATGCTGTTATGTTTTGTTAGTGGGTCAGTTACTCTCTGAAAAAGGTCTGACTTTATTTGGCATTAGGTGCTATTTAAGAGCTCAGCAAAGAGTAACGCATTCTACCTTAGATCATGTAATGGTTAGAAGGCTGCATCTTAATTTACCTTAACAGAAAGACACAGAGATACACCCACATTTATTCAATAATTTGTATATATACATATATGTATATTTGTCCACCATATTAAATGAGGTAAAACAGAGTCCAACATTTTATAACAATAGTTTATATCAATGACAGCCTTCTCATTGTTTTACATTATAGTGAACTCATGAAAATAGCTGTATCACTAATATTACCATCAAGATGAACTGAAATAAATTTTGCACAATGACCAAAAAGGGCTAATTCATCAAATTTTCACTTTCTACCTAATACTATTTTTCCCCATAATCCTATGCTACAAAGGACACAATTTACTTAATCTGACAATTATTTCTATGATATATATAAGAATCCTAGGGCAAATATATAAACCTATTAAGCCAAGATATACTATCAGTTCTTGGTGCAAGAAGTACTTAAGAACATAATAATACTTTCAAATCATTGAATATGGACATATAGAATATTTATCTCATTTAATATAGTTTTATTTTTTAATGTGAGAATGTATTTTTCCACATACTATCTCATTTGATTCTCACAACCTCCATAAAATAATAAATAAAAGTGTGGTTTCTTAGGTAACAATTTCTATTATATAAAGCGTTATTGTTTTTGTTCTGCATAGTCAAATAATTTTCCTAATCATCATCATCCTTATCAACAACATCATTTTTTTAAATTAAGGAAAGATATTAATTGCTTCTTGTTGGGTGGCGGTGAGTTAGGCCAAGAGAAAATATGTTAGTTGGTCAGAAACAAAGGGCTAAAAAAGTGTGGTTACTTAGGTAACAATTTCTATTATATAAAGCGTTATTTTTTTTGTTCTGCATAGTCAAATAATTTTCCTAATCATAATCATCTTTATCAACAACATCATTTTTTTTAATTAAGGAAAGATATTAATTGCTTCTTGTTGGGTGGCGGTGAGTTAGGCCAAGAGAAAATATGTTAGTTGGTCAGAAACAAAGGGCTATATGTGAGGGTGTCAACATGGAAATAAGAAAGAGAGAAAAAGTATGTGCATTCCTTTAGAAATCTCTTCCAGATTTGGAAGGGAAGGAAGTAAGGTATTATTAAACATTTATTGAGAACCTATATATATATATTAAGCTCTACACTATAGGCTTTGCTCAGATTACCTAATCATGCCCCAAGGTAGCTATTGGCATCCTCACATCATAGGTGAAAACAGACACAGTTCAGTTCAGTTCAGTCGCTCAGTCGTGTCCGACTCTTTGCGACCCCATGAACCACAGCACATCAGGCCTCCCTGTCCATCACCATCTCCCGGAGTTCACTCAGACTCATGTCCATCGAGTCCGTGATGCCATCTAGCCATCTCATCCTCTGTCGTCCCCTTCTCCTCCTGCCCCCAATCCCTCCCAGCATCAGAGTCTTTTCCAATGAGTCAACTCTTCGCATGAGGTGGCCAAAGACTCTTCAACAGAAAAGGTATATTGCTGATCCTGATCACAGCACCAACTGTCTTGCTGTATCTCACTGTGCGCACTATTCGCTGAACCCGTGGTAGGCAAGGCACGGGCTAAGAGGTTGGAGGAAGATGTGAGGAGCCGTCAGAACTACAGATATGTTTCTTCTGTCCTGGTTGGCACGGCAGCCATAACACAGTCTCTGTACAGGCTGTTGCACCAGCCACAGCAGCAGCCACGACATAACCATAATGCAGCCATAACAGAGTCATAACTTAACCTCATATGACACAATCACTGCAGAGCTCCAGTGCAGCCCCAGTGCAGCAGCAGCCAGGTCTTTCCTGGTGAAGTTCATGCAGGTGTACTGCCCACAGTAGTGCAGGATCAAGCGAGTACCGTGTGATGTGCACATCCGGTGCTTTGTGATCTCAGCTGTCACATGATCATTATTTCCAAAATGAGGGCAAGAGCAAGAGGCTGTGGTGCAAGAGAGCCTGACCATGTCATCTTGGCTAATTTGCTCTTTCCCTGCAGAGGGCATATCAGCAGCCCAACATATCCTGGGCTAATGAGTGGCAGAACCAGGACTACAACCTGATCCACATTCAAAACTTAAGCATTTTCCACAACATGATGATGAAATGAATGATCCAAAAAAGTCAGCAAATTTCCCAGATAAAGCCTTGTCATAGTCTAAATAAATCCAAACAATATATACTATTTATATGTAGAATGAAGAGAATCTGTAGTAACTAGTATTCTAACTACATAAATCCAAAATCTGTAGATTCCACAAAGACTAAAGCTGAAGAATTTTGTTTCCAACTAAAGATCTGATTGATTTTTATTATCCTTATATAATATCTTAAATAATATGAATTTTATATATATCTTAGATAAGTTTGGACTCCATGATCACCTTGCTTACAATGTTTCATAGTTCTGAAGTAATTAGTGTTCACTTTTTTCCAGTTGAGGTGAAGATTTATCCACAGTTGATAGAATTCTAATGAACAAACATCAATTAGTCACTCAGATCCTCTATTATATGGCACTTCTATTATTTAGTACTTAGTTTCTATAATTTCAGAAACCAAATTTCAACTCCCATTTTTAGGTTCTTGAAAAGAATATATTTTCATATTTCTAAAATGAGCTTTTATCCAAGAAATAAAACTTACTAAAACTTTAGTACCATAAGCACTAAGACCAAAAAAGTTTAACCACCTTCCTCAAAGTTGCATAAACAATCAAGAAATTGTTAGGAATTCACACTAAATGTAATATCACGCTTCAAACATAAAATTCAACTCTCTTAATGAATCAAATAAACAAACTTCTTTGCACTTTGTAAAATGTATATATTACCCATTCTGGTAGTCTAAGGAGAAATAAATAGAATCTCTTTAAATGCATGAATGTGTGAAAGAAATGTGAAGAAAGCATGGTCTGTTGGTTAAGGGACTAAGATTCTTAGGCAATTAAAATGGTCTTTGATATTTCATTAACCCAAGAATTTGTCCATGGGAAAATATCCTCACTATTTTACAATCCCTCAATTCATCCTATTAAGATATTTAACAAAGAATTCTGATATTTAGGATGTTTTTTAAAATATTCCAAACCTCTAGTGTATGAATTATTGGTTGTATACAAAATTGTTCACAAGGATGTTAGTATCAACACAATTAAAATTATGTGTACAATTATGATTCTTCCCCCATTCCTAGCAAAAAAAAAAAAACCCAACAGATTTCTTTTAAACTTTAAAGGTTTTGAATATCATAATTCTTGGATAACTTAAGAGACTATTTGCAAAATAATATTTTTCTATTTTACTCCTTTCTAAACCTTGTTATTAAAGACTCCTCCTCAGATACATCAGCAAAAGCCAAGGAAAAGAATTTGAATCTATGTGCTGCATGCTCAGTTGCTTCAGTCATATCTGGCGTTTTGTGACCCTATGGACGATAGCCCGCCAGGCTCCTATGGATACAGGGGATTCTCCAGGCAAGAATACTGGAGTGGGTTGCCATGCCTTCCTTCTGGGAATCTTACCAACTCAGGTATCAAACCCAAGTTTCCTGTGACTCCTGCATTGCAGGTAGATAATTTTCCACAGAGTCACAGAGGGAAGCCTCCATTTGAATCTATAAACATCTGTTAAAAATTCAAAAGTTGCTTACTTAAATAAAGCAGTATCATATAGGTTTAGCAGCAGCAATACCAAAATTAATGTCCACCATTTCAGAAAGAATGGAATAGCAAATGATAAACAGCTGAAATTTAAAACAGGTAAAAAATAAATCTTAATTTATCATCTGAGATATAATTTCTAAAGATCTTCATATTATACATGTCTCCAGATTATTTGATAACTGAAAAACTATAGTGCTCAACTGCCTGAATATCTTTTATTTTTTTCCCCTTGAATCATACCACTATTTCCCAAAACGTTGAAATGGATAGATATATATAATAAGAGATACACTTTAAAAACTCATTACAACAAGCCAGGGAAAATATTCCATTTTCCTTACAAACAAAATTAGGTTTCAATACAGAACATTGGATCTATCTAATTCAAACTGTCTATACTGAATATCTGGGCTTCCCAGTTGGCTCCAGGGGTTTAAAAAAAAAAAAAAACCTGTTGACCAATGCAGGAGACATTAAGAGACAGGTTCCATGCCTGGCTCAGGAAGATCCCCTGGAGGAGGAAACGGCACCCCACTCCAGTGTTCTTGCCTGGAGAACCTCATGGACCGGGGAGCCTGGTGGGCTATGGTCCATAGGGTTGCCAAGAGCCAGAGACGACTGAAGCGACTTAGCACAGCACATCCTGAATATCTGAAAGTGAAAGTCGCTTAGTCGTGTGCGACTCTTATGCGAGCCCATGGACTATACAGTCCATGGAATTGTCAGGGCCAGAATACTGGAGTGGGTAACCTTTCTCTTCTCCAGGGGACCTTTCCAATCCAGGGATCGAACCCAGGTCTCCCGCATTGCAGGCAGATTCTTTACCAACTGAGCTATCAGGTAACCCCAATTGAATATCTAGTGGAATCTAAATCAGGCAATGAAATGTGTTTCTGGAAATTCTGTAGATGGTACACAAATAATGTTACAATTTGCATTTCTAGAATATTTCTCTTTCAATGCATCTAAAACTCATAAATTGGCATATATAATTTTGATGAATACTAACTGCTTTTATATCTTCCATTTATTACATGTCTTATCTATTTTCAAACAATGAATATCCAAGAAGAAACTCATAAAAGTCTCCAAAAATTCAAGAAACAAAAATGAGACTCAAAATCTACTAATATCATCACCTTGTCATGAAATGCATTGAAAAAGTAAAGAAAGATGAACTTATAGATGGATAGTGAAATGCCAATAATGGCATTTAGGATGTGGCTATATGAATATTTACTATAAATCTTTCAACTTGTGTATTTGAGAATTTTAATAAAATGTTGGAAAATAGAACCTAATTAATGCTATTTGTCATGTTATTAAACTTTATGCCATATATGAATTAAGATACTACCTTTAGTGGTTTTCACTTTCTTTGAACATGAGATATGTTAAAAAAAAACAAAAGATTTAAAAGCCTATTAACAAACATTTTCTCTTTATACCTCATTAATTATACTCAAAATCTAAATTGGGACACTGGGCATCCTAGACACACACAGATACATATACAGACACACAGACACAGACACAGACACAGACACACACACACACACACAAACTTGAGGTTGAGAAATTCCAGATACAGCATATTAAAAGCTTTGACCCAGATCTTAGAAAGCAGCACTTGTTTAAACAATAACTTGTGTTCCTACTGCTGAAAATGAGTCAAGCATGTGTATATATTTATTGGAAAGAATAAATAAGGACACAAACTATATATAAATATATATATACCATACTGAACAAAAAATAATTTAAAACACTTTCATTGATTAACAATTATTGATAATTGTAAATACTGAGCTCCAACTTATAGAAATTATTTTTAAAAATTAGAAAGACAGTATTTCAGCATTTTTAATTAAAGTATCTNCACACACACACACACACACAAACTTGAGGTTGAGAAATTCCAGATACAGCATATTAAAAGCTTTGACCCATATCTTAGAAAGCAGCACTTGTTTAAACAATAACTTGTGTTCCTACTGCTGAAAATGAGTCAAGCATGTGTATATATTTCTTGGAAAGAATAAATAAGGACACAAACTATATATAAATATATATATACCATAACTGAACAAAAATTAATTTAAAACACTTTCATTGATTAACAATTATTGATAATTGTAAATACTGAGCTCCAACTTATAGAAATTATTTTTAAAAATTAGAAAGACAGTATTTCAGCATTTTTAATTAAAGTATCTTTTGTTCAATCATACAAAATTAATACTACTATTTCTCTGTTGTTAGGCAGCCCTATTGGTTCAGACAGTAAAGAACTTGCCTACAGTTCAGGAGACCTGGGTTCTGTCTCTGAGTCTGAAAGATCCCCTGGAGAAGGGAATGGCTACCCACTCCAATATTCTTTTCTGGAGAATTCCATGGACAGAGAAGCCAGTTGGATTATAGTCTATGGAGTCACAAAGAGTCAGACACCACTGAGCAACTATCACTTTCCTCTGTTGTACTTAGTGGTAAGTACTACAATTTAAATCAATGAGAAGAATAATACAGTAAGAAATCCACTTCTTATACAGATATATGAAAAAAAAACTGCAACTTATAGAATGTTCATGTTAAAAAAAAATGAGAGAAAATTAAACATTTTACCAATTTTTTAATGAATCTAACAAATGGAGTTTGAGAATATGGTATGCTGGGGAAAAAATAGAAAATTAGAAGACCAAAAGGATATTTGAAGAGCAGGAAAAGAGAAACAAAAGAATCAGAGAATTAGAAAGAATAAAAGCTAGGCTTAGTGTGGTCCTGCTATTTGAAATTAGTGAGTTTTGTTTTGTTTTTTTTAATCTGAAGAACTCTATATTATTAAAATTGGGAAAATTCTGATAAAAATTTAAATTAAAGTTCTCTAAAAGTTCATAGAGGATAAAAATTCAATCTGTCATGCTAGCTTACTTTAACATGTTCATAATGCTATCAACAGTTTGTTTGCTAAGGGTGATGCACAATAAGAAAGTACATTTTTATTTCTGAATGTTTATATAATGGCTTTGAGTACTTATTTGAAGAGATGGATGATAGAGAAAATGCAAAATTATTTTGGAAGAAATGCAAGTTATAAAGTAAGGCCTAAATCTAAAATTAACTCCAAGTATTGCTGTTTAGTCACTAAGTCCTGTCCAACTCTTTTGTGGCCCCATGGACTATAACTTGCAGGCTCCTCTGTCCACAGGATTTCCCAAGAAAGGATACTGAAGTGGGTTGCCATTTCCTTCTCCAGGGCATCTTCCCAACCCAGGGATAAAACCTGCATCTCCTGAATCAGCAGGTACATTCTTTACCATCTGAGCTGCCAGGGAAGCCCAGACTCCAAGTATACATAATGAAAATTAAAGCAGACTCAATTTGGATTCAGAATGAGAAAAGCTGACTTCTAATTTTGACATTGCCTGATAATAAACAATTTATGAAGATTACTCATAGGTAGGATTGAGTAAAGGAAGTTTAAACAGAAAGGAGCAAAAAATGTTAACATCTGTGTCATCTCTGTGATCTAAAATAATCAATCTATAAAAATGATGATCCAAGCAGTAAGCTGGAGAAGGAAATGACAACTCACTCCAGTATTTTTGCCTAGAGAATCCCACGGACAGAGGAGCCTGGTGGGCTGCCATCCATGGGGTCAAACAGAGTCAGACACGACTGAAGCGACTTAGCAGCAGCAGCAGCAGCAGCAGGCAGTAAGTAGGTACTGACTTTAACAAAAAGAAATCTCCAAATAGAATTCAAATTAATGTTGTTGTTTTCCATAATTTCATTTTTGGGGGCTCCAAAATCACTACAGATGGTGACTGCAGCCATGAAATTAAAAGACGCTTACTCCTCGGAAGAAAAGTTATGACCAACCTAGATGGCATATTGAAAAGCAGAGACATTACTTTGCCAACAAAGGTCCGTCTAGTCAGGCTATGGTTTTTCCAGTAGTCATGTGTGGATGTGAGAGTTGGACTGTGAAGAAGGCTGAGTGCCTAAGAATTGATGCTTTTGAACTGTGATGTTGGAGAAGACTCCTGAAAGTCCCTTGGACTACAAAGAGATCCAACCAGTCCATTCTAAAGGAGATCAGCTCTGGGTGTTCTTTGGAAGGAATGATGCTAAAGCTGAAACTCCAGTACTTTGGCCACCTCATGCGAAGAGTTGACTCATTGGAAAAGACTCTGATGCTGGGAGGGATTGGGGGCAGGAGGAGAAGGGGACGACCGAGGATGAGATGGCTGGATGGCATCACGGAGTTGATGAACGTGAGTCTGAGTGAACTCCGGGAGATGGTGAGGACAGGGAGGCCTGGCGTGCTGCGATTCATGGGGTCGCAAAGAGTCGGACATGACTGAGAGACTGATCTGATCTGATCTTTCCATAAAATAAGCTAAACTACTGTTCAATAATACCATTAAAGACTATCCAAGGAAAAGGAGAAATAAGAGAGAGGCAAGACAATTCACATATGATGATTAAATTTGCAAAGATAACAACAACAACAACAGAAAACTGTTCAGATGTTTTAATGACTTAGAGAAGTTGAGAAGGGTAATTTTAAAATGACAGTTTCATAAGAACTCTGTGTTGTGATCTTACTTTGCAAGAGCCAAAGTTAAAAAAAAAGAATATCTGTTTGTTAGTGGGATTTTGTGTGTGTGTGTGTGTTTAGTTCTATAAGAGAATAAAAAATGAAAGCAGAAATGGACTCTGTTATTGTGAGATTTGAAGCTTATAAAAGCTGGGGGGACTTTAAGAAAAAGAAAATAAGCTGACAAAGTGATGTACCAATGTAATGTAAACACTTATTTTTAATGAGAGTGTAAATCATAACAAATAACTTATTTTGTATAAATCTGACAAATAACAAAAACATATATTCCACAAAATAGTATAACTTCTTTTACTATTGATTGATACAACTTTCTCTCTATACATATAATATGCCAAGTACACTGATAACCACTGTATTCAGAGACTTAGCACAGTCATTTTTGATAAAAAATACACAGATAATTCAAATTTTCCTTTCTCATATAGATAACTTTTGCAAGTCTCCTTCAGCTTCACAACCTGCTAGTAGTGGTAAGACCACGTTAAATGTTAGAATTGTTGGCAAACTTGGGAAAATATCCATCAAGGCTTTTCTTTACGAGCTATATGATTCTGGCTAGGTTCTGACTCCACACATTTCAAGACTTGTTCTTCTCCATAATCCACATACATAAATAGCCAGGACCATCAATAACACGAATAATCACTTATCAATTTTGGCCCCATATTTCTATATTATAAAGGCAAATTTTAAGAAGGAAAAATCAGAATGGAAACCGAAAGCAGTATTAACTAATTGTGGAGTAGCACAAGGAATGCAAAGAGTAAGGAACATTTCAGAGCCATGTGAGGGTAAATGTGAAGTACAGTGTGAATTTGATCTATAGAACTATATACTGACATTCTATTTTCTCTCTGCAACTTTACGGAACACAGATAACACAAAGGTGTATCTGTTAATCATTACATCTATATAAAAGTATGTCTGAAACTGTATATTCTCAACAAATGAAAAATAAATTAATATTCCAGGAATCTCCTGGTTAAGTAATTCACATTTACTATCTCAGTTCAGTTCAGTTGCTCAGTCATGTCCAACTCTTTGCAAACCCATGGACTGCAACATGCCAGGCTTTCCTGTCCATTACCAACTCTCAGAGCTTACTCAAACTCATGTCCATTGAGTCAGTGATGCCATCCAGCCATCTAACACTTACTATCAATCCTAAATCAAATCCCCATGATTATACAGTATAAGTGACAAATACTATAGATAGAGTGCCTGAAGAACTATGGACAGAGGTTTGTTAACACTGTACAGCAGGCGGTGAGCTAAAGCATCCCCAAGAAGAAGAAATGCAAAAAGACAAAGTGGTTGTCTGAGCAGGCCTTTATAAATAGCTAAGAAAATAAGAGAAGTGAAAGGCAAAAGAGAAAAGGAAAGATATATACATGTGAATGCAGATTTCCAAAGAATAGCAGGGAGAGATAAGAAAGCCTTCCTCAGTGATCACTGCAAAGAAGTAGAATAACACAACAGAATGGGATAAA
>SJYX01001080.1:80761-97738 GCA_006410675.1 Oreotragus oreotragus | reverse complement strand
AGATCACCTTACCTGCCTCCTGAGAAATCTGTATGCAGATCAAGAAGCATCAATTAGAAAAGGACATGGAATGACGGACTGGTTCCAAATTAGGAATCGAGTACATCAAGGCTATACATTATCACCTTGCTTATTTAACTTCTATGCAGAGTACATTATGAGAAATGCCTGGCTGGATGAAGCACAAACTGGAATCAAGACTGCCAGGAGAAATATCAATAACCTCAATATGCAGGCGACACTACCTTATGGCAGAAAGTGAAGAACTAAAGAGCCTCTTGATGAAAGTGAAAGAGGAGAGTGTAAAAGTTGGCTTATAACTCAACATTCAGAAAACTAAGATCATGACATTTGGTCCCATCACTTCATGGCAAATAGATGGGGAAGCAATGAAAACAGTGACGGATTTTATTTTTTTTATTTTCTTGGGCTACAAAAGCACATCAGATGGTGACTGCAGCCATGGAATTAGAAGGCACTTGCTCCTTGGAAGAAAAGCTATAACCTACCTAGACAACATATTAAAAAGCAGAGACATTATTTTGCCAACAAAGGTATATCTAGTCAAAGCTATGGTTTTTTCAGTAGTCATGTATGGATGTGAGAGTTGGGCCATTAAGAAAGCTGAACGCTGAAGAACTGATGCTTTTGAATTGTGGTGTTGGAAAAGACGCTTGAGAGTCTCTTGGATGGCAAGGTGATCAAACCAGTGTATCCTAAAAGAAATCAGTCCTGAATATTGATTTGATAGAGTGATACTGAAGCTAAAGCTCCAATACTTTAACTACCTGATGTGACTCAGGTAAAAAACTGACTCATTGGGAAAGACCCTGATGCTGGGAAATATTGAATATGTAGAGAAGAGGACAATAGAGGATGAGTTGGTTGGATGCCATCACTGACTCGATGGACATGAGTTTGAGCAAGTTCTGGGAGCTGGTAAAGGACAGGGAAACCTGGCATGCTGTAGCCAAGGGGTTGCCAAGAGTCAGACAAAACTGAGTACTGTGCTGAACTGATCTATAGTGGATTGAACAGCGTTCTTTCTAAATTCATGTGACCTGAATTGGAATAAGGGGTTTGGCAGCTTTTAGTATGGTAAAGGTAAGAGCATAATGGATTGGGTTAGGTCCTAAACCCAGTGAGAGTACCCTTATCCAAAAGAAAAATGAAAACAAAGACATAAAGAAAAAAGTGGTATGAAGAGAGACAGATATTAGAGTGCCTCTATCTTGGTATCAAGTATTATCAAGAACAACCAGCAACTATCAGAAACTAGAAGAGAAACACACGGTAATATCTACCCCGGAGTTTCCAAAGGATCCAACACTGCTGACCTTTGATTTTAGATTTCAGGTCCAAAACCAAGAAAATAAATTCCTGTTGTTTTAAGGCACACACGCATGGATGCATGTTCAGTCTCCTCTCACTCTTTGCCACCCCATGGACTATAGCCCCCAGGATCCTCTGTCCATGGGATTTTCCAGGCAAGAATATTAGAGCAGGTTGCCATTTCCTTCTCCAGGAGATCTTCCTGACCCAGGGATTGAAATTGCTCTCCTGTATCTCCTGCATTGGCAGGAAGATTCTCTGCCATTGAGCCACTTAAGAAAGCCCCACCCTAAGCCACCCAGTTTGTGGTAATTTGTTATGGCAGCACTGGGAAACTAACATATTATCTTTACATAGGGACATCTCCAAAGTGACAGCATATTTGGGAACTGTTGTTTATATGCATGGCTAAAGATCCATGGAATAAAGAGGTTCCTCTTAGGACACAGCTAAAACATTTTTACCAACCACAGTCATGCCCTAAATTGTGTTCCCGCAGTTCCCCTAACTAAGATTGTATTAAATGCTTAAGTAACTTGGTATCTAAAGGAAAATAACTAATGTACTCTTTCTGGGAAAAGATAACAATTCTATGAAACAAGTTCCCTTTCCATGAGCAATAATATAAAAACATTACAACAGAATGTTATGCTTGACTTGAAATTATTCTCTAATTTTCAAAAATCTTAATGGCATATAACAAATAAGTTCCAAGGACCATATTAATTGACTCTTGATGAGAGAAACCAATACAAATACTATTTGGCTACCAGAATCACCTCTCTATCTTTTTTTTCCCCCCAATAATTAAAGTCTCTTATAGTCTGTTTTTACTTCACGTTTCAAGACTTTTAACAGTATCTTGACAGTCACTTTGGAGTTTTCATGGTAACTGTTAGACTTTTTTAATTGGCTAAAAAGTATCCCACTAAATCTTCAAGGTCCTAGAATGTAGTAGTCACAATGCCTGGCATAAAGCTGAATATTTCTTAGTTATAAGGCAGCTGGTCATTCACTTGAGGTGTTTTTTTTTTACACTAGTGGTAATGTTGATATCTCCACAGAAAGGCACTGTTTCAGAATCCCTTTAACTGTAAGGATCCACAGAGCAATTCATTTGAGAATATTTGCATTCATATTAGATCAAAATTAAATCTAAATGCAATCTGTTTATATAGGGTTCTTTAGTTGTGCTGGTGGCTTTCTTCGCATCAAGGAAAAGCTCTAGTTGGTCATATTTAACTGTGCTGGTGGAAGGCCAAGAAAAAGCATTTCATTAACATACACTCAGTAATTACCAAAGGCACATAGACACATCTCATTTCTACCCTGCCATTATGCTCATTGGCCTGGAAAATGGGATTGGGCCAAGTGGAACTGTCCCAAGCGCATGCACTGTATATTTCTGGAAAGAGGATCACATAGAGTGCTCTATTGACAAGGAGTGGGGGTACCTTAGCAATTCTCCCATGGACAATTTTCAGAGGCCCTGGTCAAAACGACCAAGACTGGTTTACCACTAAGCATTTTCATCCTGCTTTAAAATAACATATTTACAGTGTTCTTTCAACAAAAGAAAACTTTAAATTATCAAACCTTTAAATACTATAAAATAAGAATGTTCTTTCATGTTACACTCTATATAGGCATCTGAAATGAAAGAAAAGACCTCAGATTATTAATAGAAACTTTTCACACTCAAATCTTAGCTGATTAAATAAAAATATATAGGCATTAGGAAACAGCTTCAGTAAATGGCTGTGTGAGTGAACAATAAGAAAGTGTCCACAGGCTCATTCTAAACTCTTTGTCTCAAATAAATAAATTGTGGGTGGCTCCTAATGGCTAATGTTCCTTTCATCATGCTTCCACCTAGAGGCGGAAGTAGAGCCGGCCTCTTGTTGGCTGATTGCCGGCAGCTCAGTGCTTCCCCCGAGCACTAGCTAGTGGGAGGGGCCCATTCAGGTTGATTCTAACACACTGCAGAAGAGGCACGAAGCTTAATGTATGCTACCACTTGTTCATTCTGTCAACACGTAATTAGCGCTCAGGGCAATCCATTTAGGTCAGGAAAACAAAGATCAATAGAACTAGCCCCCCTCCCCTTGAGAAGTTCACAATCTAGGGGTTAATACCTAGCATCGAAAATACATATTTTCAATGGGATTCAGCGCCATGATACATGCATGTACATGGCACTAGGGGAGCATGCTAGAGATTAACAAATGAAACAGGCAGTCAGTCTTGCTGTCTGAAAGTCCAGGAAACAGTAATCAGGAAGATGAATTATTATATATATACAGATGTCTCATATATGTCTAATTCATATTTTTAATGTTCCTTTCTACAATAATGATATGCAAATTAGCAGGCACAAAGCTGTTGGTAACATCTCTTTTAAGGAAATTTCACTAGAATAACGCTGTGATTCATGTGTATTTTAGCAGGTATAGTTTTGAACTCATTATATTTCAAGGTACATATATATAGTGACACATGGCTTTCCCTTGCTCTGCCATTAACCACCAAGATATAACAAGACATAAAGAGTGATTGTAATAATGTTCATATTTAGGGAAAAAACTGGACTAGGAATTCAAACATTATCGTCTCTTCAGCTAGCCTGGATAGTTATGCACTGGATTTCTCACTACCTGTATTAAACAAAAGAGCTATGTTTTGAAAGCTCAATCCAATGTTCTGATATAATGAAAAGGTCTTTGATGTTATTCTAAGCAGAGGATCTCATCACAAGAGTTAGCCAATTAAATCATTTCACCTCATTCTGGCTTTGTAGTTTTAAAAAATGACTATGATATATTTTGCTTTATCTTTTATTTCAGCTTAGCAATACATTTGTTAATTTTTCTCTTTAAAATCCTTTACATATCAATCATGAATACAGATCTAAGTAGTAGTCACTTTACTAGGAAGACTAGAACCAGATGATACATTAATAAATTAGTCAATAAACTCTTAGGGATTCTAAAGAAAGTAATCTGAGTAACTACCAGGATGTCAATTATCAAATTTTTCTAGTTTTAATTTAATAGTTGTAAAACAGAAAATCCACATCTTAAGAATTACATTTCTGAGTCCTATTCCAAGCAGCTTATTTTCCAGGTAGAGTAAGAGAGAAATAAGGTCTATTTCATTGACTTTAGCGTGTCTAATGTTTCTTTGGGGCTTCCCTAATGTCTTAGTGGTAAAGAATCCACCTGCCAACACATGAGATGCAGGTTTGATTCCTGTGTGGGGAAGATCCCCTAGTGAAGGAAATAGCAACCTACTCCCAAGGACAGAGGAGTCTGATGGGCTACAGTCCAGGGCATTGTTCTTTAAAATGTAATTATATTATTCAGTTACCCTTTTCACTGCTGAAAGATAACACCATTCTCTGAGTCCTATTCAGCAAAAGAATTGCAATGAATAGATCCTCAAATTTATTAGTATAACTTAAAAGATAGGAAAGGGAAATTAGAAACTGAATTTGCAAAATATTCTCCATGGTGCAAGAAACCCTCCTCTGCTGAAACTGCAAACCAACAGACTGTATCTAATCCATCAATTACTTTGTCTTTATGAATCAGTTTAAAAGTAGGTGGTAAATGATGGAACACATTTTAAATACAAAGCCAGCAGAGAGTCACATGGGGTTCTATTATGAATCAAAGTTTTCACTTCTCCATGTCCTATGTGTTACTGTAACCACTGAAGCAGCTTATAGTATATAGGACACAGAGAGCCACTCTGCTAATCCGTCCCCACAGACCTGATGGTGCACTCTGCTACAAAATCACTTTTCATTTTGAACTTCAACACCCTTTAATAGAATGCCAGTGCTTCAAAAATAATCATACCATAGCTAAAGTGACTTGGAAGCTCCGTTTCCACTGCACCCACCACCCCATACTCTGTCTCTCCTCCCCCTTTCTTTGCTCTTAACTTTTTGCCTAGAAATCAAATTCTTTTCATTCTTTTCTGAAAATTAATACAAGGAGGAGGAACATTGTTATATGAGACATTAAAAAATATTTCTTTCCTTTTCTTTAAAAATAAGATATAATCATCCAAAGGGAATGATTTTTCATTACAGATTTCTGTCCTTAGGCAGAAGAGTTTTCCCTTTTCTACAAGGGAAGTCTTCATCGAAAATCAAACAAAAACTGTTAGAAAAGAGAACTCTGGCGGCAGTTTCAGGGTAACTTGCTGGCTCTTTCTTGGGCCTGTCTTACTGGGTTCTAAAGAGACTTTTGATTTCTTTAAAGTGAGATGTTAAGGAAGTAACCTATTGAAACTACTAATCTTTGACTACTGCTGCTGAGAAAAATGTTTCCAAACAGAACTGCACGGCCTCCCTCACTAGGAGATCACCCTACAGATGAATGAATTGCTGAAATGAAAAAGCCTCCGATTTCAACTGAAGAGTAAAATCGGTGACAGTATTATCATGAGTATAATATTCTCAGAATATTTATTTGAGCTAATAAAATATTTAAAAATAAAGAGAATACCTGACACCTAAGTTTGAAATTAAAACCACACTTTAAAACCAAAGTAGACCTATGTAGAAATTATGCTTTAAGTTTTTTTTTAAGGGCTTCTCAGGGGCACTAGTAGTAAAGAATTTGCCTGCTAATGGGCTTCCTTGATGAATCTGATGGTAAAGAATCCACCTGCAATGTGGGTGACCTGGTGTCGATCTCTGGGTTGGGAAGATCCCCAGGAGAAGGGCATGGCAACCCACTCCAGTATTCCTGCCTGGAAAAATTCTACGGGCAGAGGAGCCTGATGGGCTACAGTCCATGGGGCCACAAAGAGTCAGACACAACGGAGCAACTAAACACACACAAAAACAAACCAAAAAAGGCATTATGTTCAGTTTTGTTCACATAGCATCAGATATTATTTCCATAATGTTTTTCATTTTAATGTATTTCTATCAAACTTAATAAAAAAAGAACTAATATATTTTTGTACCTAGTATACGTACGTAAAGTTTGGGGGCTTTGAAATCTAGATTTAGTATATAAACAAATGCCTGAATATTCAGTGTAGATGATTAAATGCTAGTCAGAGCTATGCTAAATTACAGCTATGCACACACAGAGTACACAAATGACAAAATATTACACACAACCAAATTCAGTTGCCTCTTGCTCAACAAGCTTTAATCAAATGGAAAAAGCTAAACTGAAGAGCTGCTTTGTGAACATGCATTTCAATAAACCATAATGTTTGTGAAATGAGAACATGGGAAAAGAGGATATCAATAAAAAAAAAACAATTCCCCATGAAAATTACCCATTTACCATATTTCAAGTACAAACTTAGGGAATATTGCTGCATACTGATACATGATAATAGAGCCAAGCTCATATATATATATATATATATATATAATCCCAGTAACTCATATTTGAGTAGGTCTAGGCTGCCAGTTTTTCTTAGCTTCTTTCAATGTATGCATGTCTGGCAACTGCTTTAGTAAAGAAACTCATGATTTAAAGATGTTTCATTGAGACACTTCAACAGAATGTACCACTCTTTCTCCAAAATACCAAAGAAGTCTCATTGCTATTACTGGCACCATTATATCTGGCACAAGGGAATAATTATAAAGCCCAATAGCAATTTAATTGTCATCTTAGAAAACTGTTACTATCTCAGCAATGTATTTTGGGATAATCATGTCAATACAGAATAATTATTAATTACAATTATTTGAATGTCAACAGGGTGTCATGTCCAACATAAATCTTTCCAGCACAGAAGGCTTAAACATCACCACATCAACTGTTCAATGCAATTTCTAGTTAGCAAGATCTAGAAAATAATAACCAAAAATGTTACCTCAGAAAAACTAGTTAAGTGGTGGGAAGAAAAGCCTAACTAAGTCTCCCATCTAGCCAAGGAATTTCACTGTAATTCTTGGCATAAGACTCCAAAATTTTCAAGAAAATGAATTGTTTTGATTATACTTTCAACTTATATCCTCTGATTTAATAAGATACAAAAGACATATTTTCCAAACATTGGCATACAATTTAAGACCACAAAAATCAAGATCTCATTGGGAACAAAGCAGTGACAAACTCTTTGTAGCTCCTTGTAGTTTTTTATAGCCAGAACAATCAAACAAGAAAAAGAAAGAAAAGGAATCTAAACTGAAAGGAAGGAGTAAATTTGTTACTGTTTGCAGATGACATGATATTCGAAAAAATCCTAAAGATCACACACACACACACACACTTGATAGAACTAATAAACAAAATCAGAAAGAATTAAGAAAACCATTTTAAGATGATATCAAAAATAATTAAAATACCTAGAAATAAATCTAACCAAGGAGGTGAAATATCTGTACTCTGAAAATTACCGGACATTGATGAAAGAAATATAAGGAGATACAAATAAATATAAAGATATTTCATGTTCATGAAGTGGAATAAGTAATATTTTAAAATGCCCATACTACCTGAAGTGATCTACAAAGTCAATATAATAAAAATTGCCATGAAATTTTTCCAGAAATATAATAAACTTTTTAAACCATTTATAGAATCATCAAAGATCAGTCTTCAGAAAGACCAAAGCTGGAGGCATCACATGTCCTGATTCTGAACTATATTAAATATATAGTAGTCAAAACAGTATGGTATTGGCATTAAAAAAGACAAATAAGCCAATGGAACATAATAGAGACCAGATACAAAACCACACATATAGACTCAATTAATTTATCGCAAAAGAATCAAGGATAGTTGACAGCGTCTTCAACAGGTGTTGTTGAGAAAGCTGCACAGCCACATGAAAAAGAAGGAAACTGGACCCCTACCTTATACCATGTACAAAAATTAGCTCAAAATGAATTAAAGACTTTAATGTAAGACATGAAACTATAAAACTCCTAGGAAAAAACAGGCCATAAGCTCCTTGATATAACTCTTAGCAATGATATTTTGGGGGATTTGATACAAAAAGAAAAGGCAACAAAAGCAAAAATTAACAAGCTGGGCTACTTCAACCTATAACTTTTCTGCAAAATGAAGTAAATCATCGACAAAATGGAAAGGCAATCTACTTACTGGGAAAAAAAAAACTTATTTGAACCTGAGACCTATAAAGTCAGACCTGAATTAGCAACTGGGGACCAGAAAACAGGGTATTAACAAACTCCCCAGGTGATTCTGATGCTCACTGAAGTTTTAGGGGCACTGCTTTAGCTCGTAAACTAATTATTTCTTTAAAAAATTGCAAATCATATATGCAGAAAGGGGTTATATCCAAAATATATAAGGAGTTCCCACAACTCAACAGTAAAAACAATCTAAATCCAAAGTGGGCAGAGGATCTGAATACACATTTTCTAAAGAAGACATATGGAAGACCAACAGAAACATAAAAAGATGCTCAAAATCACTAATTATCAGGGAAATGCAAATCAAAACCACAATGAGATATCACCTCAGACTTGTCAGAATGGTTATTATCAAAAAGTCAAGAAATAACAATTGTTGGTAGGGATGTGGAGAAAAAGGAACCTTTGTGAATTGTTGGTGAAAATGTAAATCAGAGCAGTGACTATGGAAAACAAGTAAAAAAAAATCCACAAAAACATATAAAAATAAAAATAGAACTACCTCATGAGCTAGCAATTCCACTGCTGAGTAACTAGCCAGAGAAAATGTTAACTGAAGTACTATTTTTAATAGCCAAGATACTGAAATAGCCTGTGTCCAGGGACAAATGAATGGATAAAGAAGATATGGTGCATATACATAATGGAATAGTTTTCAGCCATAAAACAGAATGAAATCTTGCCATTTCTTGCAACATGGGTGTATCTTAAGGGAATTTTATGCTAAATAAAATAAGACAGAGAAAACCAAATACTATATCATCTCATTTATAAGTAGGCTCTAAACCAAAACCAAACCTAACAAAACAAACAGTTCATAAACACAGAGAACAGATGGGTGGGTACAAGAAGCAAGAGGTTGGGGTGAGCAAAACGGGCAAAGTGAATCAAAAGTCACAAACTTTCAGTTATAAAACAGATAAGTCTAAGTGATGTTACATACTACGTGATAACCAAAGTTAATGATGCTGTGTTAAATATTTGAACCTTAACCGGCGGGAATCCGAGGCAGGGCTCGGGGCGGACTGTCCTGGGCCCGGTCCAGCACCCTGCCAGGCCTCTGCCCTGCCGGGAGCCTGTGGACACTGTCGCGCCTCCCACGCGACGGGGGACTCAATGACGTTGCCCTTTGGAGGCTTGGAGGCGTGTTCTGGGCTTTGGAGGTAAAGGAAGAGGAACGCAATAGGAAGGGGCGCCGCTAGGCGGACAGCCGCCCTACGGAGCCGCCAGAATCCGCGGAGACCCTCCTGCCCACCTCCTCACGACCGACTGCGGGCCGAAGGGGTCCAGAGACCCCTGCACTCCCGGCTCTGTTAGCGTGAGCGTCTGGAATCCTGACCACCCCAGCCAGCCTAGCCATCCTGAATTCTGTTATCAGAGGATGTGGCAAGACGTAGGCATGGGGGCCACCTTACGTCAGAGGAAGTGGCTATCTTGTTGCGGCAAAAATTCCAGCAACCATGTCAGTACGTGCTTGGGGGAATGTGATGAAACTTAGTTTTAGTCCACTCCCAGAATTCATTAAGGACCATAAGATATTCAACACAATTATCCTGAAATTTAAGCACAAATATAGAAACCTACTGGAGAAGGCGATGACACCTCACTCCAGTACTCTTGCCTGGAAAATCCCATGGACGGAGGAGCCTGGTGGACTGCAGTCCATCAGGTCGCGAAGAGTCGGAGACGACTGAGCGACTTCATTTTCATTTTTCACTTTCATGCATTGGAGAAGGAAATGGCAACCCACTCCAGTGTTCTTGCCTGGAGAATCCCAGGGACGGGGGAGCCTGGTGGGCTGCCGTCTGTGGGGTCACAGAGTCGGACACGACTGAAGTAACTTAGTAGTAGTAGTATAAAAACCTACTTGTGATCTACAGTGTGCAAGTCAACATGGCCACCCAAAGAAATGGAAGTTTAGATTCATTTATTTAACTTTCTACCTGCCAAGCCCAAGTTAGGCAAGATGACTGTTCTCTTGGAGCTTTCATTATAGTGAGGAAGACATCACTATATATTCCTCATTAAACAGGAATACATTAGACAGCATGTGCTGGAGGCTAACAGGTGCTACTTGGACTGGATGGTCTGCTCAGGGAAAGCCTCCAGGATAGTGTCGATAAACTGTAAGTAGTTAACCTCTGCCATAGTGCGCTAAGGGATAAGACCTTCAACTTCCAGGCCAGTAATACCAATTGTCAGGTGCATCTGTTTTCATAACTATCTTAGTAGTTTACATAGTAAGTGCTCTGGAAATGGTAGCTATTACTTGGATGATAGTAGTTTATGCAATAACCCTTGCTTTGCCAGCTGTGTTCTATGTGCTATGCTAGGCCTGGTGATACAGAAGAGAGAGTCTTTCCTCTTAGAAGGAAAGCAGATATACATACAGTTATAAACACAGTAAATGCTGATGGAGGGTTGGGGGAGGGCAGGATGCCAAATTGTTAAGAGTTAAAAGGTAGGAAGGAAAAAGTGAAGANCACAGAGTCGGACACGACTGAAGTAACTTAGTAGTAGTAGTATAAAAACCTACTTGTGATCTACAGTGTGCAAGTCAACATGGCCACCCAAAGAAATGGAAGTTTAGATTCATTTATTTAACTTTCTACCTGCCAAGCCCAAGTTAGGCAAGATGACTGTTCTCTTGGAGCTTTCATTATAGTGAGGAAGACATCACTATATATTCCTCATTAAACAGGAATACATTAGACAGCATGTGCTGGAGGCTAACAGGTGCTACTTGGACTGGATGGTCTGCTCAGGGAAAGCCTCCAGGATAGTGTCGATAAACTGTAAGTAGTTAACCTCTGCCATAGTGCGCTAAGGGATAAGACCTTCAACTTCCAGGCCAGTAATACCAATTGTCAGGTGCATCTGTTTTCATAACTATCTTAGTAGTTTACATAGTAAGTGCTCTGGAAATGGTAGCTATTACTTGGATGATAGTAGTTTATGCAATAACCCTTGCTTTGCCAGCTGTGTTCTATGTGCTATGCTAGGCCTGGTGATACAGAAGAGAGAGTCTTTCCTCTTAGAAGGAAAGCAGATATACATACAGTTATAAACACAGTAAATGCTGATGGAGGGTTGGGGGAGGGCAGGATGCCAAATTGTTAAGAGTTAAAAGGTAGGAAGGAAAAAGTGAAGAGTTTGGCAGTGGCCGTTTGGAAGAACAACAGTACATTACGATTGTGAACTCCTAAAGGTTAGACCATATTTTATTGATAAATGTTTGTGACCTGTTAGACATAATGGGTGTGGAACTAGATTGCACAAAGTATTGGAGAACCATTTGGCCACCTTCCTGCAGCCACAACAGCAAAGTTTCTCGTCCATTTTCTGCTGGGAATGAAAGAGCAATGTATCTCTAGTTATAATAGTAGCTAGGCAAAAATTCTTACCCACTTTGGGCTTCTCTTGTGGCTCAGCTGGTAAGAGTCCGCCTGCAGTGCGGGAGACCTGGGTTGGGAAGATCCCCTGGAGAAGGGAAAGGCTATCCACTCCAGTATTCTGACCTGGAGAATTCCCTGGACTGTTTAGTCCATGGGGTTGCAAAGAGTCGGACATGACTGAGTGACTTTCACTTTCACTTTGGAGGAAATACTTAAAACTTTAAATTAATGTCAGAAAGGTGGGATGATGTTTTTAAAAGTAATTCTTATAAAGCTTTCTTGTTAAATTAGATTTTCTTTTCAGAAAAAAAATAGAGGGTTGGAGTACAGGAAACTCTTGATCAGGGCAGTACTATCAAGCTGCTGTGTGAGTGAGGCTGATAATCTCTCCACTGCTCTTCTTTATCATGTTTAATGTGGTTACTCCTTCCTGTCATGTCTGCTACAAGACAGCTACAATTTGGAAAGAAAGCAAAATAGGACATGTGGGAGTAAAAATGAAAAGACAACTGCTTATGAAATGCTAGAATGATGAATAGTTCTCAGAGGGACATTGGAGCAGTAAATTCTGACTTCTTTCCCCAAATACAACACTCTTCCTGAAAGTTTACTGTTTACAATGAAAGAGACTATTTAGTAAGTTTCAAAAATAATGATTCATTAATGGTTAAAGAATTAGATTTTAAAACATAATAGAACAAAGACCAAAAGTCAACTTGGAATTACTTAAAGGATGATGAATTAAGTTACCAATTTTCTTATCTGCTTTTAGTTAAGCATAAGAGACTTGATGCTATAATGGAAACAAATTAAGATTTTTAAAGAGTGAGCAGTGAATATCAAGTTGTGAAGCTTCATATCTACATATCTCTGTATATCTTCAGAGATTATCATAGTGAGGAGATGGGAAAAGTAGAGAGGGAGAGAAGAGAAAGCAGATAGCAGACAAGTAGTAAGACCTGAGAAAGGGAAGAAGAAAGAAAGAAAAAAGAGAGAAAAAGAAGCGTTTGGGGAAAGAAAACAATTTGAATGCCTGCCTTGCCCAGATTTCTCCTCAGCACTGTCAACCACATGGCCCTGCCACTCTGGCTTTTGGTGGTTGCCCAGGACTGGGTGCTTGACTCAAAGGCAATCAGCCTGCAGAGTGGGTAATAGCCTGTGGGAGCCTGGTACAAAATGTTTTCTTACTGGTTCTTCTTTTGATGATTGGCATGCAAGACAACCAATTAAGTTAACAGTTCAAAGTAGTTCATGGGAAGGGTAGAAGCTGAAAGATGGTTAAGTAAGGTAGTAAGCAGAAGCCATGAGATGGCCCAGAGAAGAGTGGAAGTGGCAGGAGCTCTAGAAGCAGAGCAGCAGATGACTGATGCTGAACGGTGCAAGATAACCCACCTAGTCATTAAAGGATACTTTATACAGGATACCAATTAATAGCCTCCTAGCTTCCCAACTTAAATTCTTTGAGGCCTACTGCCAGGGTGAACTAAAGCTAGGTGGTGAGAGAAGTCCTCCTTGGTACAGGCAATCAAGCTATAAATTTTTTGAGAATTTAAAGATGATGATGATTATAATAATATCAGGCTGCTTGTTATTAGCACCAAGATCTGGCACTTCTAAGCAATGTTAGTGATAAAATACTTCTCTTAGAAAAATCTTAATGTTGGTCTAAATTGTAAACAATTGTTCCAGTCACTGGTGAGTATTAATAATGTAATATATACCTTAGCTCTAGGTTAACACATTTAAGTTATGTGTGTTCTGTGCTTAGTTGCTCAGTGGTGTCCAATTCTTTGTGACCCCATGGACTGTAGCTCACCAGGTTCCTCTGTCCATTCAATTCTCCAGACAAGTCTGTCGCCATGCCCTTCTCCAGAGGATCTTCCCAACCCAGGGATAAAACCTGGGTCTCCCACATTGCAGGCAGATTCTTTACCATCTGAGCCACCAGTGAAGCCCACATTTAACTTACTTATCCTTTATTTATTTTTTTTAAGAAAGTCTTCTACATAGAAGTTAATTTGGAGAATTCTCCACTCTCCAGTCAGCTCTCTATGTATCTGTAGACCTCATTTATTTCAATTATAAATTCATTATGGTTCAAGCTGTTTTCCAGCACTGTCTCTGTCTTTAACTCCTGAGGTAATAATTCTTTCATTTAAACAACAGATTTGAAGTAAGCAACAACAGCTCAATGATTATAAGTTAAAGTAACAGAACTCAAGTTATGTCATTGTGAGTGACCACTTGGAATTTTTGTGTATAAAATGTATAGGGTATCATGTCATCCGCAGACAGTGATGGTTTTACTTTTTCTTTTCCTACTTGGATTTCCTTTATTTGTTTTTATTCTCTGATTATTGTGATTAGGACGTTCAAGATTATGTTAAATAAAAAGGGTAAGAGTGGACATCATTGTCTTGTTCCTCATCTTAGAGGAATTGTTTTCAGCTTTTCACCATTAAGTATGATCTTTGCTCTGTGTTTGTCACGTATGGCCTTTATTATGTTGAGGTCTGTTCTGTCTGTGTTTCAGTTCAGTTCAGTTCAGTTCAGTCGCTCAGTCGTGTGCGACTCTTTGCGACCCCATGAATCGCAGCACGCCAGGCCTCCCTATCCATCACCATCTCCCGGAGTTCACTCAGACTCACGTCCATCGAGTCCGTGATGCCATCCAGCCATCTCATCCTCGGTCGTCCCCTTCTCCTCCTGCCCCCAATCCCTCCCAGCATCACAGTCTTTTCCAATGAGTCAACTCTTCGCATGAGGTGGCCAAAGTACTGGAGTTTCAGCTTTAGCATCCTTCTTTCCAAAGAAATCCCAGGGCTGATCTCCTTTAGAATGGACTGGTTGGATCTCCTTGCAGTCCAAGGGACTCTCAAGAGTCTTCTCCAACACCACAGTTCAAAAGCATCAATTCTTTGGCGCTCAGCCTTCTTCACAATCCAACTCTCACATCCACACATGACCACAGGTAAAACCATAGCCTTGACTAGACGGACCTTAGTCAGCAATGTAATGTCTCTGCTTTTGAATATACTATCTAGATTGGTCATAACCTTTCTTCTAAGGAGCAAGCGTCTTTTAATTTCATGGCTGCAGTCACCATCTGCAGTGCATGCCAATCCCTATTCTATTTCAATAGCTAGAAGTATTATTGAGTAGAAAAAAATTTTCTATAAAGCCCTAGAAATTATACAAATTGTCACATTTTGACCGCTTTTTATTGAAATACCATATTAGAATGAAACAATAGCAGTCAACTGAAAGAATTCTAGAAAGCCTATTTTTTGTCTTAATCTTTCATTCAAAGAAGAAATCAGTTCAGTTTATCTAATTTATATTGAACTTTCTGTTTTTTGAAGGTCTTATTCCAAAGGTGAAACATGCATTCAAAGAGCTGTTGGCACTTTTGTTTTTGTAATAATAAAATTTTTTAAAATGTGGGCAAAAAAAAAAAGTGTTTGAAAAATCATTTCTGTTCCACAAGGTACATGATTAATACTGGGAAGTCAACACAAATGAGGTACTCAAAGGAGACAAAACAAATGCCCAGAAAACTATAGAGATCTGTCACCTTTTCACCACATGAATGTCTGCGGCTCAGAGAAGATTATTGCCCTTTTGATATTATTATAGTCAGCCATACAGTTGGAAATTTCACTTACTGCTTACTCTTCTTAATGTCATTTACCCACATCTCCAGAAAACAATGTCAGGCAGAAATCAGAAGCTGAGACAGGAGAATAAAACAATGAGCACACTTTGTGACAGTTATGCTCAATTCACACCCTCAAGACACAGAAAACTGTGATGCATGTCTAGCCATACGTGTTCACATTTATTCATAAGTTGGAAAAGCTGCTGACTTGCAGCATCCACCTCCGTTAAGAGCGTATGGATTTGCTATAAACTGATACCAGTGCTCTGGAAACAACTGAGCAAATTAGGAAATATCAGCCAATATCAAAAAATTCAGAAAACTCATCAGTGATCACAGGACTGGGAAAGGTCAGTTTTCATTCCAGTCCCAAAGAAAGGCAATGCCAAAGAAAGTTCAAACTACCACAGAACTGCACTCATCTCACATGCTAGCAATGTAATGCTCAAAATTCTCCAAGCTAGGTTTCAAAAGTACATGACCCGAGAACTTCCAGATGTTCAAGCTGGATTTAGAAACTGCAGAAGAGCCAGAGATCAAATTGCCAATATCCACTGGATCACAGAAAAAGCAAGAGAATTCCAGGGGGAAGTGATCACAGGACTGGGAAAGGTCAGTTTTCATTCCAGTCCCAAAGAAAGGCAATGCCAAAGAAAGTTCAAACTACCACAGAACTGCATTCATCTCACATGCTAGCAATGTAATGCTCAAAATTCTCCAAGCTAGGTTTCAAAAGTACATGACCCGAGAACTTCCAGATGTTCAAGCTGGATTTAGAAACTGCAGAAGAGCCAGAGATCAAATTGCCAATATCCACTGGATCACAGAAAAAGCAAGAGAATTCCAGGGGGGAAAAAAATCTGCTTCTGCTTCATTGACTACGCTAAAGCCTTTGACACTGTGGATCACAGCAAGCTGTGGAAAATTCTTAAAAGGATAGGAATACCAAACCACCTTACCTGTCTCCTGAGAAACCTGTATGCAGGTGAAGAAGCGATAGTTAGAACCTGATATAGAAGAAGGGACTGGTTCAAAATTGGAAAGGAGTACATCAAGGCTGTATATTGTCACCTTGCTTATTTAACTTCTATGCAGAGTACATCATGATAAATACTGGGCTGGATGAAGCACAAACTGGAATCAAGACTGCTAGGAGAAATAGCCAGAGAAGGCAATGGCACCCCACTCCAGTATTCTTGCCTGGAGAATCCCATGGACGGAGGAGCCTGGTAGGCTACAGTCCATGGGGTCACTGAGAGTCGGACACAACTTAGCGACTTCACTTTCACTTTTCACTTTCATGCACTGGAGAATGAAATGGCAACCCACTCCAGTGTTCTTGCCTGGAGAATCCCAGGGACGGGGGAGCCTGGTGGGCTGCTGTCCATGGGGGTCACACAGAGTCGGGCATGACTGAAGTGACTTAGCAGCAGTAGCAGCAGCAGCAGGGG
>SJYX01001080.1:13650-74401 GCA_006410675.1 Oreotragus oreotragus | reverse complement strand
AAAGTGAAAGAGGAGACTGCAAAAGTTGGCTTAGAGCTCAATATTCAGAAAACTAAGATCATGGCATCCGGTCCCATCACTTCATGGCAAATAGATGGGGAAACAGTGGAAAAGGTGTCAGACTTTATTTTGGGGGGATCCAAAATCACTGCAGATGGTGACTGCAGCCATGAAAATAAAAGATGCTTATTCCTTGGAAGGAAAGTTATGATGAACCTAGGCAGCATATTAAAAAGCAGAGACATTACTTAGTCAACAAAGCTCCACCTAGTCAAGGCTATGGTTTTTCCAGTAGTCATGTATGGATGTGACACTTGGACTATCAAGAAAGCTGAGCACAGAAGAATTGATGCTTTTGAACTGTGGTGTTGGAGAATATGCTTGAGAGTCCCTTGGACTGCAAGGAGATCCAACCAGTCCATTCTGAAGGAGATCAGTCCTGTGTGTTCACTGGAAATACTGATGTTGAAGCTGAAACTCCAGAACTTTGGCCACCTCATGCAAAGAGTTGATTCATTTGAAAAGACTTTGATGCTGGGACAGATTGAGGGCAGGAGGAGAAGGGGATGACTGAGGATGAGATGGTTGGATAACATCACTGACTCAATGGACATGGGTTTGGGTGGACTTTGGGAGTTGGTGATGGACAGGGAGGCCTGGGTGCTGAGGTTCTTGGGGCCCTAAAGAGTTGGACATGACTGAGTGACTGAACTGAACTGAACTGAAAATAATATTTTACTTACAACTCAGCTGTCAGATATAATCTTTTATTTTTGACTGGACCATTTTTAAAGTTGTTATTGAATTAGTTACAATACTGATTCTGCTTTATGTTTTGTGTTTTTTTTGGCCATGAGGTATGTGGGATCTTAGCTTCCTGACCAGGGATCGAACATGCACCCCTTCCACTGGAAGGCGAAGTCTTACTTGCTGGACTACCAGGGAAGGCCCCAAATATAGTCTTCTAAAATTATTAACTAAAGGCCCAATCATAAAAGTTATACCTTTGACTTATTTAGCAAGTTAAGAACAAAATATTCACATAAATGTGCATGTTGTTCATTGATATATGTATATATGTTCACTGAATAGTGAGGATCATTATAAAAACTTTAAAGATGTAGATTTCCTGGCCATCTCAGTATTCTTTCACAGTATCCACTCACCATTTCTAGAAAGATAATGGAAAAAAAAATGATTTTGCCAACACAGACACATTGTCCAATGGCCAACTTAGTTTTTCAATTAGTTGCAAGGCTGTCACTTAAAATATTAAAATTCTATATTTATTTTGTAGTTGTGCTCATTATCCCACCTTAATTCTTTTACAGTTAGGTCTCATTCTTTCATAAAATAACTAGGAAATCTGTAAAAATACCTACTTAATGCATTTATTTTTTAAAAAATTCTGACTAATGAATAACATTCAAAATGCTTAGAAAGTAAACACATAGAAGTACATTGTGAAATAGTGGAGAGTCCATATAGTAATAGCCAACACCCTATAGTACTTAACTGAGTCAACCAGGATCCATACACTTTTATATTCTTCCTGTGTCCTTAAAATAACTCTAGCAGGTCAGTATTACTCATACTTTGAAGATGAAAAAAAAAAAGTACAAAAAAGTTAACTAACTTGTCAGAGGTCACATAACAACTAAATGGTAGAGGTAGAATTTAAACATAAGAAATGTGGTTCCAGGGTTCATGTATTAATAACTAATCAAAGAATTATTCTCTCAGATCATTTCATCACAGACAAAATATTGTCTTTATCCTACAGGCCATGAGTTTGACTGTGTTTTATTTACATGTGTCTCCACAGTTGAGCAGAGGCCCTGGTATACAGCAGTCATTCAAAAAAGATTTTGACTTGAATTAAGAAATTAAGGGAAGATGCCACTTTAGATATCTATTCCCTCATGAGAAAGCATATTCATATCTAGGGAGCAGAATCAAAGCAAATCTTCACAAATTTGAAAACCCAGGGAAGTGATCTGTTTTGTTCCCAAATTCAACAAGATACTAAGCTGGCATGCCTTTTGGAGAGAAGATGAGGAATTTAAGCAAAAATAGATGAGATAATTAAATACCAATGTAGGACGTATGGCTCAGAGATAGTCTGCCGTTGGAAACTAGTCATTCGCAAAGGGAAAGGAGGCTAGGAAGAAAGGTTTCTGAGAATGTGACTGTGGGTCATGGCCAACAGTATACCTGAAGAGTCTTTATTCTTAAAAGTTTAAAAAAAACTCATAATTATCCATACCTGAGATCACGCAGAGCCACAATGTCCCCAGTGATTGGTTTAGTAGCCTGTTGGTCAGAGGAACATCACCATGAAACATAGAGGATTTTTTTTTCTTCTTTGATTACAATTTCAACCTTTTTTTTTTTCCAGCCACTTTACTCCTAATTTCTGTTTTCATTATTTGTTTAATTTAATTTCTTAGAAAAGCTATGTCATAAGCCATCTGATGACTTTGTAAATGCAAAGAGCCAGTGTTGTGTAACAGACAATCTAATGACATAGTGTTTAGTGTTCCCTAAAGCAGGAGACAGATGAAGAGAAACGGTGAACCGGCAACCTTAGCGTAATTAAGACAAGCCTGAGTGCTTGCCATGGTGCCATTACATTAATCTCACACCACTGGCACCTGGCTAAAATTTATGAGAGATGTAAAAGGGGCCTTTCCAACTGACCTTGATAAGGCAGAGTTATTTATCACGTGAGAGAATAGTCAGCAAGCTAGGGAGAATGAGGTATATTAGAAATAAGTTGGCAGAGAGATTTAAGAGTAGTGGGCTGCAAGACACTTTGACAGAAAAGATCAAGAGAAGTATTTCCAGTACTATGAACTTTAAGCATCCTTGATAAGAAAACCCTGAAACCATACATCATGTTAATAAGCAATATATATGAGAAGAGGTAAGAGTAAACCCCAAGCTTTAAATTCGTACCAGTTCATCCACTTCATTTTAAGTATTTCTTTACCGAAATCATGAGACTTTGTGACCACAATGGATTCCAAATGAGTTCACACCCAAATAAATAAGCAAAATATACTGACTGTGAGTTCTTCTTTCGATTATTGTATTTCCATGGCTTACTATAGAGCCTGAAATATTTGGATCCCAACAAACCACCAGATCTTTCTATAGCTGGCTGCTACCTGTTCTTCCAGTCTCGGTTTACATATCACCTCTACAGAAAGGTCTTTCCAGATCACCCCATCAAAAACCTACCACTATATAGAAATAACTTTGGTATCACCTATATATGTATTACTTTCTTTTCCTCTTTAGACTCAAGGTCCCCTCTCTTTGCTATTTATATTTGTGCCAATATAGATCCAAAATCTAGAAAAGGACATTCGATCCAACATCTAGAAAAGGTCTTTGCAACCCCATGGACTATAGAGTCCATGGAATTCTCCAGGCCAGAACTGTGGCGTATTCCCCAGTATATTCTCCAGCCTTTCCTTTCTCCAGGGCATCTTCCCAACCCAGGGATCAAACCCAGGCCTCGCGCACTGTGGGCAGATTCTTTGCCAGTTGATCCACAAGGGAAGCCCGAGAATACTGGAGTGGGTAGCCTATCCCTGCTCCAGCAGATGTTCCCAACCAAGGAATTGAACCCGGGTCTCCTGCATTGCAGGTGGATTCTTTACCAACTGAGCTATGGAAGCCCAGAAAAGGACATAGTTGGTGCTTCATAAATATATGTCAAATGAATGAAATTTTTTTTATTAAATAAATAGAATTTTAAAATGGAAAAATAATGATTATTATTCTTTAAAATGTGTTTTGGTAGGTATATACTTTTATTTTAAATCATTGTGTTATCAGTAGTAACACATTGACGATACCTGATAATGGCTACCCTTCACTAAAAACTTCATTGTGATAAATGTCATTATCAAATTAATCTACTCTGATTCATTTTTTAAAATCTCAGATCTTTCAACAGTGGACACTACTGTTGCCAAAATATGACAAGCCTTCTTAAGCCACAACCAAGTATATACTTCAAATATTTCAACAAGAAATATGGAAGGACACAAAGTGCTTTTGTTGCTGTTGGAATTTTGTTTATTCTATGTCCATATAAAATGTATCACATAAAATCATGGTAGCTGTAATCTGTAGAAACTGCCATAATGTATGTGACATTTTATTTCTATTTATGGGCCAATTAGTCATCACAAGGGTCCCTCATTTTGTGTAATGGGCAATTTGAAGATTTGTTTTTAGCTGTGTCAAATATAATTGAATTTATACTCTAATAAAACAGAGATGGATGGATAAAATTCTGTATTTATACAATGAAAGCCTTATGGTCTTTGCAATGATGGGTACAACAGCATAGCTTTAGTGTTTCACATAGGAAAACCACACTGGGTCAAGCAGATCTGATTGATTTTGGACAACACCAGTACCAATATGGCTTTCTTTGCACACTTAAATTCTGCTTCTCTGTCATTTCTTATTTGATAATTCTTCTAGGCAAAAGCACAGACTAGCTAAAATCAGCAAATCACACAAAACAACCTTTCTAGACTTTTACTATACCTTAAAACTACAGTTTTAAAAGTTAGGTACATTTGGCAGCTGTTATATTATGATGAAAGTTAGAAAAGCAATCTTTAAAAAAATCCCCAGATTATTTAAGCAAATGTAACAATACTTGCAAGAAAACTTGACTTGCCTCAGTTCCTAGTATAGTTGGTCACTTTAAAAATCCAATTAACATGCATACACATATGGAAAATTAATCACTTATAGTGTTTATTTGGACTCTGGAGCTCCATTCTGGATCTATGTCAGTGGTACAGCCTATAATGATACCTCAAGGATCATGAAAGGTTTGGACTATTTTCTTTGCATGTATATATGCAGATTATTAAATTTGCACTTGTAAGAAATTATTTCAAAATTCATTATATCAGAGTCATTAAACATTGTCCATTTAATGTGAATTTGTACATTTTAATGCAAAATATCAATTATTAAATAACCATAAAGAATAATAAGTTGTGAGAGTAGAAGAGAGTAAGTGAATTACCTACTGAATGTTTCCATTTGAAATAAATTTCTTTTGCTCTCTAGGATTTTTGCAGACAATAATATAATGATCTATCTATAAAATATAATATTTAATGTTTGTTGCTAAACTTATTCAAGTATGTTGACTCTTTATTTAAATCTACTTCTTAGCATAACTAAAATTCCATAAGGAAAATATTTAAATATCTTGCAAATTGTAGAATGTTGCAGATTTATATTTGCAATGGGAATGTTGAAAGAGGGTGAAAGGGGTGATATGGTCTATATTTCATAATTTTGTAATTTAACAATCTTATTTTATTAAAGAAAATCAGCTTCATACTTATAATTATTATCATCAAAGCAATAAGTGTTCATAATGGTTCAAAGGCTAATTCATAGACCATCATATCTTATTTCTGTTCCTTCTAATCCTATCAATTTTTCTCTCTGTCTTCATATTAATTTAATGAGATAACTTTTGCTTTTCTAATTAGTCAAAGGACCAGTGGGATCATCCTCCTTCAAAAATATGCCAATATCAGAGACTTACTTTTTTTTCAAAAGTTGGTGAAACTTAAATCATTTTCATTGTTTGTGTTGGAATACATACTTTTCCCTTTAAAATTAAATTGGAATCTCAAGAATGCACAGGTCATTAGTTTCTAGAGAGGGTACTTAAGGACAGTACTTTAATCTAGGAAAGTTCTCACATAAATAGGCTAAAAATGCTTAATTGTAAAATATAATTATGATTATACTCTAAAGTTTTAGAAGATAATTATTTCTCCTAACAGAACTGTGAACCCTTTTTTTTAAAGTGTCTGTCTCCCCTATCACCCCACTTAAATATGTACCATGAGAATCCACAATCTTGTCAGTTTTGTTTATTTCTACAACTTCCCAGAAGAGTGCCTGTCACATAACAACAGACATTGACCCTACATTCATTATTGAATGAATGGATGTATAAATGATAAGAAGCCAAAATGCACTTTCTTGACTAAATCATATCTGTGATACATAATCTATGATTTGCAATTTTTCTTTAAAGTGGAAAAAGTGAGTGTTAGTGAGTGTTTGTCACTCTGCTGTGTCCAACTCTTTGCAACCCCATGGACTGTACCCTGCGATGATTCTCTGTCCATGGAATTTCCAGGTAAGAATACTGGAGTGGGTAGCCATTCCCTTCTCCAGGGTAGCCTCCCAGTCCAGATCAAACCCGGGTTTCCCACATTGCACAGAGATTCTTTACTGTCTGAGCCACCAGGGAAGCCCCAGTGTGAACAAAGACACTTATAAAGGCAATCTGAGTGTAAAATCTTTCTAGACCTTTATGCAAATTTTTAATTGTTTCTCACTAACACTCAACTGGACAGTTTCATTATTTATTTATTTTTCTGTTAAAAAAAAACACCAAGTAATATTTCCCAATGAAACTTGAGTGACAAAAGTTACTCCTGTATTCTTTTATTTTTTTGATGAGATGATTCAGATATCAGTTTAGACAGCATATTCATTCATTTATCAAATTCTGATTGCTTGGTTTACCTTATGACTCCCTTCATCCATTCATTTTCAACTTACTCATTTTGAATGAAGCTCAAACAACCTATAGAATAATTTTTGATCTTTATAACTTAATTACAATGGAAAAAACCAATTTTGCTGAAAAGAACTGATGTCAAATAGATTGCTTGAAAATAAAACAAGATCCTAAATCACCATGCGATGCCAACACAGACTGAATCAACAAATGAGGGCAGTAGTTCATTACCAGTGTGAACACTAGCCATCTCACAAATGTAGCAATAGCTAGGCATATAGGCATTTTTCACTAGTAGCACATGCTCAGTAACTTGGTCCTATATCAACCAGCATATGTTTAAGGTAAGACATGAACATAATATTTTGTCAAACTCAGGTACCTTACATCAGGACACCTGGAGTGAAAACGGTTAATTCGTTTTTAATATTTGAAAGAAATAAAAAATCTTTAACACATGCTGGAAGGTTGAAGAAGAATGAAATGATTAATAGTTTTCCCCAATGACAACTGTGAAAAACATCAATATTCAATATTTTAACTTTTTAATAACAAATCAGGCTCAAGTTTAATCAGTCACTTTTAAAACTTACTGATAAAACAAGCTGCTCGCAGACATGTCTTAAATGTCTTTCATAGTGGTTTTCTGAAGTGAACAGTAATTTTTACTTGGAATGTTGCAGTCAGATAACCTTATTCACCCCAAAGTTGATCCTAGAGCAATAGAATTGCCTATTAGAAAGAAGTAAGCCACAGTGAAAGGAGGAAAAAAAAAAAAAAAAAAAAACCTGTAGAATTTGTAATGAAAGAATAAGAAATGGAATTAAACTTAGAGAAGGTCTGAAGACTTGGAAACAGACTATGAGACCAGATGGAGCCCTGAAATCTACTCACTCCAATCTTCCACTGCAGATACCCGAAAAGGAGCGGCAGAGAGGGCAGATGAGTTTCACGGGACCAAAGAGTCAGAACCGGGTCAGGGCATTTGACTCACTTAGTTCTCTCCTCTTTTAGTCTTCATTTTTGACAAAAAAAAAAAAAAAAAAATTGAGGGGGTGAAATTGTAATTAAATGGGCTTCCCTGGTGACTTAGATGGTAAAGCATCTTCCTGCAATGCAGTAGACCCAGGTTTGGTCCCTGGGTCGAGAAGACTGCCTGAAGAGGGAATGGCTACCCACTGCAGTATTCTTGCCTAAGAATTTCATGGACAGAGAAGCCTGGTGGGCTCCCATCCATGGGGTTGCAAAGAGTCGTGCACATTGAGCAACTAACATAACACACAACGTTGACGAAAAACGGCAAGAAAAACCGCATTTCTATAGGTATTTGGTACTGAAATTGGCTTCCTGCCTCCCTCAGTAGTATCAATAGTCCTTATTTTTCTTGTTCTAAACAGCACAGTTAAATTTTTAAAAGTCATGTGAAAGGGTCACATATCTAAATTTCTCTTCTTCTTACTCTAATTAGTTCACTAGTTTCACCAATATAATTTAGCTGGTTTTCTTTAAACGATCCTGATGACATTTGCCTTTTCCTTCCATAATATTCAAAACAGGACACAAACTACTATATTTGTAAAATAGTATAGTTAGATGTTGTAGGAATTAGTGTATCATTTAAAAGGCATGCAGTGGGTGAAACATGTTCTCTGAAATCATAATCTCTTATCAAACTAAAGACTTTCTTCTGAATTAATGTCGTACCTAGTCAAATACAGATATTCGGGAAATGGAAACCATCTACTTCCTTTGTAACCATGAATCTCTTTAAAATGTTATTTGGGAGAATAGCATTGAAATATGTATACTATCATGTAAGAAATGAATTGCCAGTCTATGTTCAGGGGATGATCTGGAGGGAAGATGTGGCGGGGGAGGTGGGAGGGGGGTTCATGTTTGGGAGTTCGTGTAAAAAAATAAATAAAAAAAAATAAAAATAAAAAAATAAATGCCATGTATAAAGCCATAAAAAAAAAAAAATGTTATTTGTGTTAGTCAGGCTTACCACAGGTTCTAGTCTCAGCTCTCACTGAGTCACTTTATGACCAAGTTTATAATCACTTTAGATGTCTGGGCTTCATTTCCCTTACTTATAAAATGAGGAAGTTGGAAAAAAGTTATCCCTGAACTCTTGCCAGGTTAGTTTTTTATATGGGTACTGTTACATTGTGTGACATTGTCTAAATAGCAGAATAGTTTATTTCAGGATTACGTAATGACCATCAGAGAATGTTCTGATAATCTAAGAACTGGAGCATTTTCTAAAACATAACTTCTACATGATCAAATTTTTTAGTGCAATGTTAAGTATGACATCAAATAATTTTAAAATATATTTTTATATCCTGGCACATAAGATATATAGACAGATAGATATGGATACAGACATAGATCTTTCAATTTTATAAATTCATCCTGTGATGAATGGCATATATTTTGCAGCCTGGATTAGCCAATTTATTTACTTACTTAGACAAATGATTTTAATATAGTACTTTACAACACATTGAAGCAGAGTTGCACAAATTGCCCTGGTTACTATTTTGAAAGGTAAATAAGCAAAAACTTCTATGTCACTCATATAGGCACAGAATTCAAATGAACAGAACAATGCTGTTTGGGAAATGATGGAAAAATGATATACTAATTTAAGCTTTGTGGTATTTAATGAACCACATAATGTGCCATAGAGACTCCAGGGCTTTTAATGCAGAAATTTTCCAGAAACAATGCACTGCCTTGTAAGGCGAGAACAAGATGGCAAAGAATTGAAAGAAACCAGAGTTACCCAGATGGCTGGACACAGAGAGCTTGGGCGAGTGATAAAATTGAAATGGGTAAGCCTGACTAATACAAACAAAAATTTTAAGAAATGCATGGTTATCCTTTTCCCCAAATACCAGTCACAGTTGTTAATAATGATTGAGCTAAAGTAGCTCATTGAACTCTTGAAATCACTTGTTCTCCCTGTACCTGTCTTTATCATCACAACATCCTGTGATATGGTATCATCACCCTAATTTATTACAGAAGGAAACAGACTCTGAAGTCACGTACATAACCACACTGTCCATCACATTTATCTCCGAAACATTTCAAGGCAAGTAAGAGTAAATGATATGCTTGTTATTCACATGGGCAAAAGTAATGGAATCTATTTTACACCACTCAACATTGTTTTGCCCAATCTGACTAACTTCTGGAACCGTTAGAGTCACTTGAGATTTTTCTGGCTCCACCTCAGACTCATTGAATCATAATCTCCAGGGAAGCTGCCTGGGAATTTGTTAATTTGAAGTGTCTCCCCAGGTGATTTGGGTGATTAGCCAAGTTTTGGAGACTGCAGTAGTACAACTGAAAGTTAAGAGGATACTGTCTTATAAGTTTAGGATGTTTAGAAGCAAAATGCACCCATTGCAAAATTGACCCAATCCGGTTTCTCTCTTTACAAACAGGCATGATAGATGTCTTTGTCACAAGTGAGTAGCAGACTGCCAAATACCACCTATATTTCTGGGTCAGAGACAGATTGGAACTCCACCAAGAGAAACTGGGCATTCGTACTTGGTCTATTTCCATGGCGGGGACAAAGCAATTCTAATCTTACTGATCTTTTCATTAAAGAATAAAGCAATCTCAGGGCATTAACTGCTGACAGTAACACAGACCACGGATTTCATGGATTAACCAAAGCACAAACATTCTAGAACATGTCTGTAGAACAATTCTTTGTTTGTGTAGAACAGGAGGCAAAAATGTAATAAGTCTGAGTTGAACAGAGTTTAATTACTTAATATAATATTTGTCATTTAAGAATTTGTGCGCCCATCAGCATAGCAACAGTCTCTCATAGATGCTTAGAGATTCTGTTATGATATCACATAATATGAATAGTACTCAACAGCTTTCAAAGCACTTTCACACATATTAGCATGCTTTATCTTTACAATAAAGCTGTGAAGTGGATAGGAATTCTCAACAAATCAAAAGGATTATTATAATTAAAATGTATTCTTTGCAGAATGCAAATACCCTGAGGTGTTTCTGATTTACTTTTGGTTTCATGCAAAACAAGATATACATCACCACTTACACTCTGTGAAAAACAATTTCCAACTCTAAAATATTCATTAAAGACTTTTTCTTAAATGGAAAATAATTTATGCAATGCTGATTTAGCTGCTGAATTTGAGTTTAAAAAGAAAGTGAATCAAGTAATCAGGCTGTACTACATTAAATGCCAAGCATATAGATCCTGATTTATTTTATCAGAACAGTTTCTTAGCTCTGCTGCTTCAACTGCTTCAGTCATGTCCGACTCTGTGCAACCTCATAGACGGCAGCCCACCAAGCTCTTCTGTCCCTGAAGTAGGCTGCCATTTCCTTCTTCAATGCATGAAAGTGAAAAGTGAAAGTGAAGTTTCAGTCGCGTCCGACTCTTCGCAACCCCATGGACTGCAGCCTGCCAGACTCCTTCATCCATGGGATTTTCCAGCCAAGAGTACTGGAGTGGGGTGCCATCACCTTCTCCGTTTCTTACCTCTACCAAAGGCTAAATCCTTTCCCCAACTCAATGGCTCACCTAAAGAATAGTGACTACAGTGAAACACGACAGTAAAGATTTTGCTCATGATAACTTGAATTTTTTAAATATTTTCTATGAGTTAATTAAAATTAAAAAACAAAGTTGTTATTTTTAGAGCTTTTATTCACTTGCAATTTTATCCTTTATTCTTCCTTACTGAGATCCCAAATTTCTAACATTGTCTCAGTAATATTTTTTCTGTTAGAAAAATTTCAAAGATAAACTTCAAAAAAATTTTGTTTTTTCTGGATAAAGTGAGCACAGCCAGGAAAGTTACCATATAAGGGGAACACTATGAAAGCCAAATATTCAAATACCAATTACAACAGAGAACTACTTAGGCACACAATCATTTATCAGTTATTATTCAACTTAATATTATCAACAGGTTCAGGAAACACATAAATTTTTCTCCGAGAGAGACTCCATCTGAGTTTCTAATTAAATCACTTTTGTATAGTTCTTTTTCTTCCCTGCACAAAAGGTCTTTCTTTCCCCTCCATTCTTGCTCTCCTTCCTTCTTTGTTGATACTGTTTACTTCCAAGCCTGCCTCTGAACTCTCTGTCTAATTAGCTCTTGATAGATCTGCTGCCCTGTTTCCACAAACATTTAATTCTGCCGTCAGTCCCATTTACATTACAGCATGTTGCATTGTCTTTTACCAGCCTAATTTTGTTTGAGTGAATGTAAATCCCATTAAACAGTCACCTATTAGACTGTGGCATATCAACTCCAAAAGCCTCTTTATTACAAGACTGAACATAAGGCCCAATTGATAAAAGATTTCTGGGACATTTCAATTTGTGGTTGACTTCAAATATTCTGTCTGTTTTAAGCTTAGGCAGCTCAGTTTTTCAAAGTATCTGACAGAGTATTTGAGTATCTTTCAAACCCTATATTCCACGGCATGACATAATAAACATCACTTGCTTGTTGGCTTTAGAAAAATACATATATTTACTTATACCTAAACATATGTTAAATGTGTATCCTTCCCTTTCAGTTATTTTATTTTTCCCCATGGTAATACAACTATATTATTTTAAAAAGACTGCACAACAGTGTTTACAAATATCAGGATGGCTTGCAGATCCCTCTGGAAAGAGCTCTTCTTAAACAACTGTGCAGAAAAAGTGTTTTCTGATAAGTTTTCTGAAGAGGGCTAAGACATAGCATTTTAAGATGCAGCTCATCCAGAGGCAAGAAGATGCATCAGAGACAGCTCCGTCTCCTAATTAGAATGCAATTTGATAGCACCAAAAAAGAGAAGGATGATTTCAGAGATCATTAAAAGTTCTGGAAGGAGACAGTAGCCAATTATTAGAGTTAGTGATATTTATACCAATATATACAAGCAGATTAGTGTCAGCTACTGGTTTCTATCTAAGTGAGGGCTCAGTGTAGACTTTCAAAGGTGAGTGAATCATTCAGCACTATGTATGGTCACATCATTGCATGGTTTCAAGTAAAGGTGAGAATGGCTTTTTTCCATTTCCTTCTGGTAATAAACTCAGAAAGACACCCATGAAGTGCAAACCCTCATGCACAAAATTATTTCTCACCCCTGCAGGCTTGTCAAAGCCAATATTTCAGGGAAGCACAGGTTGCTGAAGGGGACTGTGGGTTTGTTTTTTTTTTTTTTTGACTGCTATGAGTCTCTAAGGAAAACAAACATTCCAAAAGAGACTGCAGCCAAAATTGCTAATAACTTCACACAGCTCTTTTGCCATGATGACAAAATCCACAAGAAGACTGAATAAGCAATGGGTGAGATGGTCAGCCACAGCTATTTGTATAGAAATAAAAATATGTATGGTATCAAATGCTAGGTATGGAGTCAACCTATATTAAGAATATAAACACTCATGGATACAGTTTTGACAAATATATGGACTGTAAAGTGAATAATTATTAACAGACATTCAGCTTGTTGTAAGAAACATAAAAGAAGATTAGTGATGCAAAGTGGATGGCTTATGTTGTTTTAAGAGCATAAATGAAAGGGAAATGGGCAAGATACAAACTACTATGTATAACATAGATAAGCCACAAGGATACATTGTACAACACAGGTGAATGCAGCCATTGCTTTGTAATAACTTTAAATGGAGTATAATCTTTAAAAATATTGAATCATTATGCTCCACATATGAAAGTAATATAATATTATAAATCAATTAAAAAAGAGCCTAAAATTATAAAACAACTGAGAATCAGAAACGGATCTGTAATGTAAGAGTTGCATCAATACTCATCCATATTTACAATACACAGCTTCTCAAGTAAATAATATATAAATCTAAATTCTTGAATGTTCAGGCCCAGAAATACCAAGGAGTAAACTATAGAAGCAATTATCTTAGATAATAGGTTCCTTATATCTCTCTACATATGTTTCATTTGGGTTAAGACTTGATTAGATATTATGTGTATGAATCTGACATGGTTGCTTCTCTTTATATCCATTACATAGTTTTAAGGACAACATTACTACAACATTTGATAGAATCAGATAAAGCATAATGGCTACTATGAGTTTCATTCTGGTCCCCTTGGTTGTTCCTTTATGGTCACATCAAACTTCACTGAGGCTAGGATTTCAAAGGGAGAGGCATGCATTAGTTTAGTGTTAGTTATTCCCAAAATAGTCAATTTACCTACTAATTTGGTTCTTGTGGTTCACTAAAGTTATTTTTTTTCTGACATATTAACATTATATTGTAAAATATGACTAACTTCTAAAGGAAATTTTTAGTGCTGTGCCTAGAAACAAATCAAGAGATACATAATAAGTATACTGGTGGAAGTTGTAAGTCACTAAACCCATGATTCAAAAAATATGATGTTGTGAAAATGTTGCACTCAATATGGCAGCAAATTTGGAAAACTCGGTAATAGCCACGGGACTAGAAAAGGTCAGTTTTCATTCCAGTACCAAAGAAGGACAATGCCAAAGAATATTCAAATTACCACACTATTGTACTCATTTCACATGCTAGAAAAGTAATGCTCAAAATTCTCCAGGGTAAGCTTCAACAATATATGAACTGACCATAGAGAAATCAAGAGAATTTCAGAAAAATTTCTGCTTCATTGATTACACTCAAGTCTTTGACTACATGAATCACAACAAACTGGAAAATTCTTCAAGAGATGGGAATACCAGACCACCGTCTGCCTCTTGATAAATCCGTATCAGGTCAAGAAGCAACAGTTAGAACCGGACATGGAACAATGGATTGGTCACAAATTGGGAAAGGAGTATATCAAGCCTGTATATTGTCACCCTGCTTATTTAACTTATATGTAGTGTACATCATGAGAAATGTTGGGCTGTATGAAGCACAAGCTGAAATCAAGATTGCCGGGAGAAATATCAATAACCTCAGATATGCAGATGACACCACCCTATGGCAGATAGTGAAGAGGAACTAAAGAGCCTGTTGATGAAAGTGAAAGAGGAGAGTGAAAAAGTTGGCTTAAAGCTCAACATTCAGATAACTAAGATTATGGCATTTGGTCCCATCGCTTCATGGCAAATAGATGGGGAAACAGTGGAAACAGTGAGAGATTGGGCTCTAAAATCACTGCAGATGGTGACTGCAGCCATGAAATTAAAAGACACTTGCTCCTTGGAAGAAAAGCTATGACCAACCTAGACAGCATATTAAAAAGCACAGACATTATTTTGCCGACAAAGGTCAATCTAGTCAAAGCTATGATTTTTCCAGCAGTCGTGTGAGTGTTGGATCATAACCATAAAGAAGGTAGAATGCCAAAGAACTGAATGCATTTGAACTGTGGTGTTGGAGAAGACTCTGTGCATCCCTTGGACTGCAAGGAATTCAAACCAGTCCATCCTAAAGGAAACCAGTCCTGAGTATTCATTGGAAGGACAGATGCTGAAGCTGAAGTCCCAATACTTCAGCCACCTGACGCAAAGTGAGTTGGTGATGGACAGGGAAGTCTGCACGCTGCAGTCCATGTGGTCCCAAAGAGTCGGACACGACCGAGTGTCTGAACTGAACTGATGCGAAGAGCCAACTGACTGGAAAAGACTCTGATGCTGGGGAAGACTGAAGGAAGGAGGAGAAGAGGATGACAGAGAAGAAGATGGATGCATGGTATCAGTAACTCAATGCACATGAGTTTCAGCAAGCTCTGGGAGGTGGTGATGGACAGGGAAGCCTGGTGTGCTGCAGCCCATGGGATTGCAGAGTCGGACACGACTGAGCGACTGAACAACGACAAACCCATGAAGCTTTCTAGATCCACATAGGTCTCTGTATTAACTATAACATTTATAAAAATACTTTTAGTAACTTTTTAAAATAAATATCTTTATGTTATACCTGTCATAACATATAATCTGTCTGACTATTGATGGATTACAACATTTCTGAGTCACAGTTCCTCTTTAAAAAGTAGAAAAAAATCTAAATTTTTAAGATTTAAATAGGACCATTCCATAAACAAATATGTGTGAATTTCTTAATACAAATAACAAGCTATAATAGACACTAGGTATACAGTAGTGAATAATCCTATTTATCACAGAGCTATAATGAAGAAGGTAAAAAACCACATAATTACAACTTTTGATAAGCTCTATCCTGGACACTGATGGCTACAGCTTTGCATCTTCAACATGTGTTTCCTTTCACCCTTCTATTTATGGAATTTTGTATTTTTAAAGTCAATCTGTCCCAAGGAATTATTATAAATTGCTCCCTCTGCCCATCTATGTCACAAGTAAACAATCACAAAATCCATCCCTAGTCAATGAGATGACCTTGTTCCCTGTTCACAGTGATGAGGATCTATCTGAGATGAGTCATGTTCATTGCACTAACATAACTGTGATGATAATATGAGAACAGAATTGCTTTGGGCCACTTTGTCACAATTAGGGAAAAGTCTGGCTAAGAATGAAGCCAAAAGAGAAAAACAGAGTTGAGATATTAAGACAGTGAGAAGGTGTCCTAATGGCATGGTCTTACCCCCAGATCTATGTATGTTTCACACCTTGAATATTCCTGGACTTCCCATGTTTGTGAGCAAACACAGTCCCTTAGTTTAAGCTAGTTTCAGACTAGGTTTCAATCATCTACAACCAAACGGGCTATAATTATAGGTACAGAGGACAATAGCAGAGTAAAATGAGGATAGCATAGTGCTTCAAGCAGAGAAAATATCATGAAGATTCTCTATGAGATAAAAAAATATGTCAGTGTATTTGAGGAACTATGAACATAATAATACTATTACTGTCACCATAACTATAACTTTTATAGCTTCTAGGTCTTGACTAGAGCCCCTAAGAATGATACCCCTACCAAGAGAGTGGCTTCTGCCAGACTATCTTTTCATTTGAAACCTGTATTTTTAGTCTACTGGGCTATCAAACAGAAGGATTTTTCTTTTTCTAAATACAGGCGTTATATAAACAGAAAGGTAGCAGAGAGAAATACTTAGATTTGGGAAAGCAGATAAGTGGCAGACCTTGGTAAGCCACTAGGCTGAGGGCCTTAGGAAATCCAAGGATAGTGTAGCAAAAAGGAGTTTCTTGACATACCCAATAAGAACACTGGAAAGGAAAGAAATTTAAGACTGAAACTAGGATTCCCCAGTTTTGCCTAAGGCTAGCCCTGGCTACATAATTCATCACATCCTTTAAATGAAATTAGGTGATTTGAAATAGTGCTTTCCACCGGTATTAATTTGAAAGACTTGCTTTTTGAAAAGGATAAATATAGCAATTTTGAAATCTGCCTTCACTTGTTTATTCTGATTGTTTTGAGTAAGTAGTTAAAAGACAGTGTAATACATGGTATTCTTTCTAAGTACTCTTGAATTCCTAAAATCTGATAATTGGAGTATCTTTGGATACCTGAAAGTTACTTTGACTAACAGAAGTTACACTCAGCAAAATAGAAAGGCGTGAGGAGAAATGCTCTGAGTGAGTAGATTTCAGAGAGAGAATGTATAATTACCAATATTCTTTACAGTTTATTTACTGCCATATCTCAAGATCCTGACTCAGCCATACTTACACAAGCAGACTTTCCCTTACTGTCTTTCTTTGTGTATCTATGGTGACTATTAATATAGTACCTGAGTGAGACTGTTTAAATCAAAGGGAGTTTTTGCCTGAAGGAGGGCAGCAGAATTGGGCCCAATGGGAGTTCTATCTGAGTATGTGAGGGCAGAATTTAGTCTACTGGAAGGGCAGTTACTAGCTAGGGATTTAACTACTGCAGCAAAGTTTTAAGGAAGAAAGTAAGTGACAATATAATAGGGGCTTTCTTGTTCCTTCACTTTCTCTAAGTAGAGTTATTTTGACAAAAAAAAACAACAAAAAAACTGAATTGGACAGACCAACTCTAAATTACGGCATCTTGAACTTCGAATTTCAATCACTGAGTCTTAAATAACACTCAGATTCTCTGTCAAATGGATTCTATAGAAGAGTTAATGGAGAATATTTAACCTGTCAGCCTTAACAAAAATCAGTATAAAAATATGAGATAAATATCTCCCTATGTGGCATATATCCAAATGCTTAACTATAAAAATCCCATATGAAAATAATTAATTTAAATGTCAGGTATATCTTTAAAAGAAAATAATTCAGATAAACAAAGTAGCAATCATTTTTAGATTAGAAAAAACTGATAGACACCTATTTTTACTGCATGGTAATGGCATCTGTTTCAGATTTTTTAAAATTCTATTTGCATTTTTAAAGACACAAGTCATATGTATAAATACGAGTATATGTATAAATCCAAGTTTATACATATATTATTTTTCTAGAGGCAGAGGAAAAAGAAAGTTCATTCTGACACCCACACATAATCATGTTCCCTTCCCCTTTCATCCTCAACATCCTCAAGTCACCACTCTAAGTCTGACTAGTACCTTCCCTGCTACCCTTACATATACATGTATATACGCATATATATAATAACACAAGTGCTGCTTGATATGAGTGTGGAAGTCTTTATCATGCAAAATTTTTAAGTGTGAAAAATGTTTCACATTCATATACTTCAATGGGAACAGATCAAAGAAATCACCTGTATTGTCTAATAGCATGTACTCAATATGCCAATAAATTTCAAAAACTCAAAAATGGCCACAGGACTGGAAAAGCTCAGTTTTCATTCCAATCCCAAAGAAAGGCAATGACAAAGAATTCTCAAACGATCGCACAATTGCACTCATCTCACATGCTAGCAAAGTAATGCTCAAAATTTTCCAAGCCAGGCTTCAATAGTACATGAATTTAGAACTTCCATAAGTTCAATCTGGATTTAGAAAAGGCAGAGAAACCAGAGATCAAATTACCACCATCCACTGGATCATAGAAAAAGCAAGAGAGTTCCACAAAAACATCTACTTCTGCTTTACAGACTACCCCAAAGCCTTTGACGGTGTAGATCACAACAAAATGTAGAAAATTCTTAAAGAGATGGGAATACCAGACCACCTTACCTACCTCCTAAGAAATATGTATGCAGGTCAAGAAGCAACAATTAGAACTGGACATGGAACAGAAGACTGGTTCCAAATTGGGAAAGGAGTTTGTCAAGGTTGTATGTTGTCACCTTGCTTACTTAACTTATATGCAGAGTATATATGCGAAATCCCAGGCTGGATGAAGCACAGTCTGGAATCAAGATTGCGAGAAGAAATGTCAATAACCTCAGATATGCAGATGACACCACCCTTATGGCAGATAGTAAAGAGGAACTAAAGAGCCTCTTGATGAAAGTGAAAGAGGAGAGTGAAAAAGTTGGCTTAAAGCTCAACATTCAGAAAACTAAGATCATGGCATTGGTCTCATAACTTTATGGCAAATAGATGGGAAACAATGGAAATGGTGAGAGTGTTTATTTTGGGGGACTTCAAAATTACTGCAGATGGTGAGTGCAGCCTTGAAATTAAAAGACGCTTGCTCCTTGGAAGAAAAGCTATGACCAACCTACACAGCATATTAAAAAGCAGAGACACCACTTTGCCAACAAAGGTCCTTCTAGTCAAAGCTATGTTTTTTCTGGTAGTTACGTATGGATGTGAGAGTTCAGTTCAGTTCAGTCACTCAGTTATGTCAGACTCTTTGTGACCCCATGAACCATAGCATGCCAGGCCTCCCTGTCGATCACCAACTCCTGGAGTTTACCCAAACCCATATTCATTGGGTCGGTGATGCCATCTAACCATCTCATCCTCTGTCATCCCCTTCTCCTCCTGCCCTCAATCTTTCCCAATATCAGGGTCTTTCCAAATGAGTAAGCTCTTCACATCAGGTGGCCACAATACTGGAGTTTCAGCTTCGACATCAGTCCTTCCAGTGAACATCCAGGACTGATCTCCTTTAGGATGGACTGGATCTCCTTGCAGTCCAAGGGACTCTCAAGAGTCTTCTCCAAAACCAGTTCAAAAGCATCAANAGTCATGTACAGATGTGAGATTCTGTCTCTTATACACATCTAGATGTGTATAAGAGACAGGGACTGATCTCCTTTAGGATGGACTGGATCTCCTTGCAGTCCAAGGGACTCTCAAGAGTCTTCTCCAAAACCAGTTCAAAAGCATCAATTCTTCTGTGCTCAGCTTTCTTTATAGTCCAACTGTCACATCCATACATGACTACTGGAAAAACCATAGCTTGGATTAGATGGACCTTTGTTGACAAAGTAATGTCTCTGCTTTTTAATATGCTGTCTATCTTGGTCATAACTTTCCCTCCAAGGAGTAAGTGTCTTCTAATTTCATGGCTGCAATCACCATCTGCAGTGATTTTGGAGCCCAAACAAATAAAGTCAGCCACTGTTTCCACTGTTTCCCCATCTATTTGCTATGAAGTGTTGGGACCAGATGCCATGATCTTAGTTTCTGAATGTTGAGCTTTAAGCCAACTTTTTCACTCTCCTCTTTCACTTTCATCAAGAGGCTCTTTAGTTCCTCTTTACTATCTGCCATAAGGGTGGTGTCATCTGCATATCTGAGGTTATTGATATTTCTCCAAGCAATCTTGATTCTAGCTAGTGCTTCATCCAGCCCAGCAAGAATTGGACTATAGAGAAAGCTGAGCACTGAAAACCTGATTCTTTTGAACTGTGGTGTTGTAGAAAACCCTTGAGAGTCCCTTGGACTGCAAGGAGATCCAACCATCCTAAAGGAGATCAGTACCGGTTGTTCATTGGAAGGACTGATGTTGAAGCTGAAATACTTGGTCACCTGATGCGAAGAGCTGACTCATTGGAAAAGACCCTGATGCTGGGAAAGATTGAAGGCAGGAGGAGAGGGGGATGACAGAGGATGAGATGGTTGGATGGCATCACCGACTCAATGCACATGAGTCTGAGCAAGCTTTGGGACTTGGCGATGGACAGTAAAGCCTGGCATACTGTAGTCCACGGGGTCACAAAGAGCTGGACGTGACTGAGTGAAGGAACTGAACTGCTGGATTTTGTGCCCCATATAAGAGAGATTCCTTGGAACACATGACTAATTAGTAGAGTACTTTCAATGAGGCAAGATTTCTTACTTCCAGTGAGATGCCTTATTTATGATAGGTTGCCAGTTGTCAACAATCACATATCATGTGCTGTGCTGTCTTTCTCTGTGTGGGTATTATATGTCTGTGTCTATTTTATTTATGAGGAGTGAAAGCTTATTAATGCACTAACAAAGCTGACAAACAGAAAGTATCAGTAACATTCTTTTTGGTATGGCAAATATTCAACATGTGCCACATAGTAGGCACTATGCCAGGTAGTATAAACATAAAGCACAAAAAAACTCTTACTATGGTGCTTAGTCTAACTGAACAAGACTAAAAAACACAGCCACAATGACTGTGTGTGTTTGAGTTTGTAAAAATGATTATTCAACTTGAAAGTTATAAGAGACCCCAGAGAAAATGCAACTGCTTCCACACCTTTGGATGTTTTCTATGACTACTTCTTCCAAATATTACATCTACCAACCTGCACTGTCTTATAAAGCAGGAAATTTATTATGGGAAAGCAAGCTCTGCTTCAGCCATTTAGATGTGAGTAGCAGTCATAATACTCTTATCTGCCCAAGCATGTTTAAGATTGAAATGACTTTTACACAGCCCACGGCAACATGTCCTGTAGATGGTAACAATTAATTAAAGAGAACATAGATGTACAGATGATTCTAAGGAACATTTCTGAGTACAATTGATAGTCCTGTATATACTTTAATCAGTTCTACTATAATCTTATCATATGTTTTTAAAAGGCTTTAAACTGATTTTCATTTTCATGGAAAGTGGGAATAACTGTCTTAAAATTAAGTTAATTTCATTGATAGCAGTAAATCAGGTCCTTTTATGAAAGGATAAAATGTGCTTTAAATATGTGATTGAATCACAGGTGCCATTTAGTTTATTCTTTCAAACATTAACTCAGGATCTACCTATTTATCTATCTATCTACATATATATATATCATCCCAGTCCCAAAGAAAGGCAATGCCAAAGAATGTTCAAACTACCACACACTCACACTCATTTCACACGTTAGCAAAGCTCAAAATTCTCCAAGCCAGGCTTCAACAATACATGAACTGAGAACTCCCAGATGTTCAAGGACTTAGAAAAGGCAGAGGAACCAGAGATCCAATTGCCAACTTCTGCTGAGTCAAAGAAAAACAAGAGAATTCCAGAAAAACATCTACTCTGCTTCACTGACTATGTTAAAGACTTTGACTGCATGGAATACAACAAACTATGAAAAATTCTGAAAGAGATGGGAATAACAGACCACCATACCTGCCTCCTGAGAAATCTGTATGCAGGTCAGGAAACAATTAGAACTGGACATAGAACAACAGACTGGTTCCAAATTGGGAAAGGAGTACTTCAAGATTGTATATTCTCACTCTGCTTATTTAAATTATATGCAGAGTACATCATGCAAAATGTTAGGCTGGATGAAGCACAAGCTGGAATCAAGATGGCTGGGAGAAATATCAATAACCTCAGATATGCAGATGACACCAGTCTTATGGCTGAAAGCATAGAGGAACTAAAGAGCCTCTTGATGAAAGTGAAAGAGGAGAGTGAAAAAGCTGACTTAAAACTGAACATTCAAAAAAATAAAGATCATGGTATCTGATTCCACTACTTCATGGCAAATAGATGTGGAAACAATGGAAACAGTGACAGACTATTTTCTTGGGCTCCAAAATGATTGCAGATGGTGATTGTAGCCATGAAATTAAAAGACACTTGCTCCTTGGAAGAAAAACTATGACAAATCTAGACAGTGTATTAAAACAGAGACATTACTTTACCAACAAAGGTCCATCTAGTCAAAGCTATAGTGTTTCCAATAGTCATGTACAGATGTGAGATTTGGACCATAAAGAAATCTGAGCTCCAAAGAGTTGATGCTTTCAAACTATGGTGTTGGAGAAAACTCTTGAGAGTCCCTTGAACTGCAAGGAGATTCAATCAGTCAATCCTAAAGGAAATCAGTCCTGAATTTTCATTGGAAGGACTGAGGCTGAAGCTGAAACTCGAATACTTTGGCCACCTGATGTGAAGAACCGACTCATTTGAAAGGACCCTGATGCTAGTAAATGTTGAAGGCAGGAGGATAAGGGGATGATAGAGAATGAGATGGTTGGATGGCATCATCGACTCAATGGACATGAGTTTGAGCAAGCTCCAGGAGATGGTGATAGACAAGGAATCCTGGTGTGCTGCAGTCCATAGCATTGCAAGGTGAGATATGACTGAGCGACTGAACACAATAATCTATATCTACATACAAAAGTATATACATATAAACACATACATACATACACCTATATCTTTTATTCTTTTATGTGGTATTCAAATAATTACTTAGATATAATAAGAAGCATTCAGAAAACTAAGATCATGGCATCTGGTCCCATCACTTCATGGCAAATAGATAGGGAAACGGTGGAAACAGTGGCTGACTTTATTTTTCTGAGCTCCAAAATCACTGCAGATGGTGACTGCAGCCATGAAATTAGAAGACATTTACTCCTTGGAAGGAAAATTATGACCAACCTAGACAGCATATTAAAAAGCAGAGACATTACTTTGCCAACAAAGGTTCATCTAGTCCAGGCTATGGTTTTTCCAGTAGTCATGTATGGATGTGACAGTTGGACTATAAAGAAAGCTGAGTGCCAAAGAATTAATGCTTTTGAACTGTGGTGTTGGAGAAGACTCTGACTCTTGAGAGTCCCTTGGACTGCAAGGAGATCCAACCATCCTAAAGGAGATCAGTACTGGTTGTTCATTGNTTCATCCCAGTCCCAAAGAAAGGCAATGCCAAAGAATGTTCAAACTACCACACACTCACACTCATTTCACACGTTAGCAAAGCTCAAAATTCTCCAAGCCAGGCTTCAACAATACATGAACTGAGAACTCCCAGATGTTCAAGGACTTAGAAAAGGCAGAGGAACCAGAGATCCAATTGCCAACTTCTGCTGAGTCAAAGAAAAACAAGAGAATTCCAGAAAAACATCTACTCTGCTTCACTGACTATGTTAAAGACTTTGACTGCATGGAATACAACAAACTATGAAAAATTCTGAAAGAGATGGGAATAACAGACCACCATACCTGCCTCCTGAGAAATCTGTATGCAGGTCAGGAAACAATTAGAACTGGACATAGAAAAACAGACTGGTTCCAAATTGGGAAAGGAGTACTTCAAGATTGTATATTCTCACTCTGCTTATTTAAATTATATGCAGAGTACATCATGCAAAATGTTAGGCTGGATGAAGCACAAGCTGGAATCAAGATGGCTGGGAGAAATATCAATAACCTCAGATATGCAGATGACACCAGTCTTATGGCTGAAAGCATAGAGGAACTAAAGAGCCTCTTGATGAAAGTGAAAGAGGAGAGTGAAAAAGCTGACTTAAAACTGAACATTCAAAAAAATAAAGATCATGGTATCTGATTCCACTACTTCATGGCAAATAGATGTGGAAACAATGGAAACAGTGACAGACTATTTTCTTGGGCTCCAAAATGATTGCAGATGGTGATTGTAGCCATGAAATTAAAAGACACTTGCTCCTTGGAAGAAAAACTATGACAAATCTAGACAGTGTATTAAAACAGAGACATTACTTTACCAACAAAGGTCCATCTAGTCAAAGCTATAGTGTTTCCAATAGTCATGTACGGATGTGAGATTTGGACCATAAAGAAATCTTAGCTCCAAAGAGTTGATGCTTTCAAACTATGGTGTTGGAGAAAACTCTTGAGAGTCCCTTGAACTGCAAGGAGATTCAATCAGTCAATCCTAAAGGAAATCAGTCCTGAATTTTCATTGGAAGGACTGAGGCTGAAGCTGAAACTCGAATACTTTGGCCACCTGATGTGAAGAACCGACTCATTTGAAAGGACCCTGATGCTAGTAAATGTTGAAGGCAGGAGGATAAGGGGATGATAGAGAATGAGATGGTTGGATGGCATCATCGACTCAATGGACATGAGTTTGAGCAAGCTCCAGGAGATGGTGATAGACAAGGAATCCTGGTGTGCTGCAGTCCATAGCATTGCAAGGTGAGATATGACTGAGCGACTGAACACAATAATCTATATCTACATACAAAAGTATATACATATAAACACATACATACATACACCTATATCTTTTATTCTTTTATGTGGTATTCAAATAATTACTTAGATATAATAAGAAGCATTCAGAAAACTAAGATCATGGCATCTGGTCCCATCACTTCATGGCAAATAGATAGGGAAACGGTGGAAACAGTGGCTGACTTTATTTTTCTGAGCTCCAAAATCACTGCAGATGGTGACTGCAGCCATGAAATTAGAAGACATTTACTCCTTGGAAGGAAAATTATGACCAACCTAGACAGCATATTAAAAAGCAGAGACATTACTTTGCCAACAAAGGTTCATCTAGTCCAGGCTATGGTTTTTCCAGTAGTCATGTATGGATGTGACAGTTGGACTATAAAGAAAGCTGAGTGCCAAAGAATTAATGCTTTTGAACTGTGGTGTTGGAGAAGACTCTGACTCTTGAGAGTCCCTTGGACTGCAAGGAGATCCAACCATCCTAAAGGAGATCAGTACTGGTTGTTCATTGGAAGGACTGATGCTGAAGCTGAAATAGAGCCACCTGATGCGAAGAGCTGACTCATTTGAAAAGACCCTGATGCTGGGAAATATGGAGGGCAGGAGGAGAAGGGGATGACAGAGGATGAGATGGTTGGATGGCATCACCAACTCAATGGACATGGGTTTGGGTAGACTCCAGGAGTTGGTGATGGACAGGGAGGCCTGGCATGCTGCAGTTCATGGGGTCGCAAAGAGTCAGACACAACTCAGTGACTGAACTGAACTGAATAAGAAGCATAGTCCTAGACACAAAGCAAATGGTCAAAAATCACCATTTGATCAACATTACATATGTTTGTTTTTATTCTGGGTTACAAAGTCAGAAAACTAAGATCATGGCATCTAGTCCCATCACTTCATGGCAAATAGATGGGGAAACAGTGAGAGATTTTATTTTAGGGGCTCCAAAATCACTGCAGATGGTGATTGCAGCCATGAAATTAAAAGATGCTTGCTCCTTGGAAGAAAAGCTATGACCAACCTAGACAGCCTATTAAAAAGCAGAGACATTTCTTTGCCAACAAAGGTCCATCTAGTCAAAGCTATGGTTTTTCCAGTAGTCATGTATGGATGTGAGATTTGGACCATAAAGAAATCTGAGCACCGAAGAACTGATGCTTTTGAATGTGGTGTTGAAGAAGACTCTTGAGAGTCCCTTGCACTGCAAGGAGATTCAACCAGTACATCCTAAAGGAAATTAGTCCTGAATATTGATTGGAAGGACTGATGCTGAAGCTGAAACTCCAATACTTTGGCCACCTTATGCAAACAGCTGACTCATGGAAAAGATCCTGATGCTGGGAAAGATCGAAGGCAGGAGGAGAAGGGGGCAGCCTAGATGGATGGCACCACTGACTCAATGGACCTGAGTTTGGGTAAACTCTGGGAGTTGGTGATGGATGAGGAGGCCTGGTGTGCTGCAGTCCATGGGGTCACAAAGATTCAGACATGACTGAGCGACTGAACTGACTGAATTAACAAATCTGAATATTTTTAACTTAAAATATATTTTAACTATAACTTACATCGAATACTTAGTCGAATAGAGAAATCAAGTTTCACAGACTGTATAGCCAGTTTCTAATAAGCATTCTCCTCATAACATCAAAAAAACTTTCAGGGTATTTAACTACTTTTCAAAAATATTTTATCAGGTTCCTTCGGAACATCTGTAGTAAAGGGAAAGTGGCAGAGAATAGTACTTTGCATTTTGTCTGTGGGCTAATATTAGCAAGAGAACACAATTTTTAGGCAGAAAACTAAAAGTACACTAAAGGGTATAAAATATATGTCTCGTTTTTCTCCAGTCTAAAATACATTCAGAGGATGATGTTTTTAGCAGTAAACTGTTTTATTCTCTCCATCAGTCTCTCATATCATTCATAATGTTAAGCCTTAACATTATAGCTATTAATTACCTAAAAACACATATATATGTATAAATTTCTTTCAACCTGTAACATATAATACATGTTATCTGTTGGTATTATACCCAGTCTCTTTCTCAAAAATTGTAACTTTTAAATTTCTCAGAAACATCTACTTTTACAATTATATATATGGGTTATATTGAAACCATACTTAGAATATTTTTTTTAATTCTTAAAAATATACTGCTTTAAATTCAAAAATAGCTCATATTGTCTAGAAGCCTTAGAATTGTCTTCAAGTTAGCAAAATGTTGAAATGTAAGAATTAAATATAGTGGAAAAAAACACATTTTAAAACGATATATAAATAGAACTATAATACAGTTCTATTTATCTACTCTAAACAGCTTCAAAAGTCAGGTCAGGAAAATGAATGACTGTAGGGAGCTTGATAGAGTATAAACATTCGGATGCATAAATCTCATTCAGGTTCACATCCATATACCCCGAGGGCAAAGCCAGGCATGAAGCCTTCGCATGTTTCCTACTGGACTGGGTCATATGTGGCGATATTTGCTGTATGGTCTTGTGATGAGGTGGCATGGGGAGAACCAGCTGGCCAAGGCTAATGCACCATCTGGGCTGAAAAAATATTGCCAATTCCATTGGCAGAGGGGAAAGAGTGAGTTTGTAATCGAGCTATAAATCATAAGCAGGTCTTGCAAGTTGTCAATTAAAAGTCTGATATATTGATGTCCTCAATGCATGGGTGACTTCTTGCTTTTTAAATATCACTATTTACATAATAAAATCCCTTTAAATATCAATCTTTACCTAATACAAATTACTCAAAGCACCCATAAGAAACAAATCAGCACATTAATAAATGTGACTTAGAGAAAAATTAAAAAAAGAAGATAAATCCGTTGATCGCAGCTGTGGCAGCATTCCTGAGTATCCAGATGATAATATTTTAACTTTAAAGCTTAACTTGCGATAATTTTCACTGACTGTATTATCTTTATGCATTTCTCTGTCTCAAAAGAGAAGAAAATCCTTATATTAGCACCCACTTATTCATACATACACACACACACACACACAAATTACTGTTTGCCACAACCTGATGAAATAGTGAAAAGATCACAGTTTTGTGCAAAGTGTCTGTGAATCATAGAGAGGCTGCAGTGATATGGGAAGGGTTAACAATAATATAAAGTAACTAGGATATAGTAGCTGTGCAATAAATGACAACTCCATTATGTGATGTAGGGAAAGGATACATTTGCACAGTCTCTATTTAAATATTTTTGTTACTTTTTAATCAGAGTAAATGTATGAATTATAGTCAAAAAAATAGAGAACATAAAATTCGAAATTAGCCCTGAAATTTTTGCCAGGCATTCATCAAATGCATCACTAGACTCCTTGCAGTCAACTCAATTTTGTTGTGGTTCAGTAGCTAAGTCATGTCCAACACTTTGCAACCCCATGGACTGCTGCACACCAGGCTTCCCTGCCCTCCACTCTTGGCGTTTACTCAAGTTCGTGTTCACTGATGCGGTGATGCTATCTAACCATCTCATCCTCTGCCACCCTCTTCTCCTTAATGGTTTTATTGTTTTATTTTTTGAGGTTGTCTCAATCAGATGACCCTAGGATTGATCAAGCTCTGTTGCCAGTCTATAAAAACTTCTGGAATAATCACCAGACAAGACAACTCAAACAACATGTGAACAGCTCTATATTAGGTACTTTGAGTGAATGTGAGTGAGCGAGAGTTGTTCAATTGTGTCCAACTCTTTGCAACTCCATGGACTATATAGTCCATGCAGTTCTCCAGGGGAATTTTCCCAACCCAAGGATTGAACCAAGGCCTCTTGCATTGCAGGAAGATTCTTTACCAGCTGAGCCATCAGGAGCTAATCTATAATGATATATTAGCAACTATAGTCCTGATGATCAGAACTGAAACTATGGTTATATTTGATCAAGGTTGAAGCATTAGAGATGGCTGGACAAATATGACCAGCTTTTCAGCTTTCTATCAATTTCTACTCATCAATTTATATTCCTGAGACAAAGTATGATAATTATAGAATGAAACAAAAAAATCTAGTCAAGTGTAAAACACAGAACTGATGCTTTTGAATAAGAGAATCCCATCTGCTTCTAATTCAGAAAAAGGCATTGCTCTATTGAACCTGAAATGTTATATATAACAGTTTTTCAGTAATGTGCATAAATATTTAAAATCAGATACTAGATTTTAGAGAAATGTCAAAATAAATGCATTCTAAGAAATGAAATTAAATTAGTATATCTTCGTCATCCTCTTTTCTCTCTGCTTCTGTCCTAGATAGCCTATACCCTCACCATCTACCTTCAACCCATTTTCTACCCTACTCTGTACCTCAGAAGGCGGAGACTGCATCTCATTTGCCACCTGGCTTCCATCTGTATGTGAACAACCTGAGAAAACCTTCAGGAGTTTGGAGAGCAAGAGGACAGAAACTTCCAACTATTCACTAGGACTGGGACCAGGGTGAGGTAAGCAAGCAGCCCGAAGTGTACAACTGAAGGAGGAACTCACTCTCAGGTACTAGCCACATTTAGTCATGCCATTTTGGTACCAAGTCTGCCTCCCTCAACAAGTATAACTCCCTCAAACTACAGTCTTGTGGTGATTCCAACTCTCACTGGACTCCCATAGCACTGGTTAGCCATAAAGGTGATAATAACTCTAATGGTGCTAATCTTTATCTCGTCATCCCTTACTGTATTCGTGCTGGCTCACACCTGTTGTTAAATTCTCTTTCCTGCAGTGGCTCTGATAAAATGTCACTTCAGAGTTTAAAGTTAGCTTACAAGTATGTTGTTATGCACATTTGAGTGTTCACAATTTGGAACTACTATAACTTATTGAATAAATTAATATTTTTAAGTGTCACTATTTATATAGAACAAGTGGCCTTAAAATTAACTGGCAGCAGTATATAATCCACTTTTCATTACTGAATAAACTTGTTTTGGTTTCACTTAAAATTAACATCTATATGATACATATGAGATCAAAAATCATTTTATTGAAACAAAAATCAATCTGTTATTGAATGTGATTTCTCACTTTTTCATCCCTACCTGAAATGACATTTTTAAACATTAATGAAACCTTTGTGATCAAAACAAATCAATTCTATTGAAGTGTGATACCATTTTTCTTGTTTCTTAGAAGCTAAAAATTTATAATTCATTTTGTCACAAATGTTATAAAATTAAAATTCTTTTATTAAGTNACTTTTTCATCCCTACCTGAAATGACATTTTTAAACATTAATGAAACCTTTGTGATCAAAACAAATCAATTCTATTGAAGTGTGATACCATTTTTCTTGTTTCTTAGAAGCTAAAAATTTATAATTCATTTTGTCACAAATGTTATAAAATTAAAATTCTTTTATTAAGTAATGACATATATAAAGCTGATAACTTCATTTTGTAAAAGACAAAACTGAATACAATAGATGTAAAACAGATATGAAATATATAACAATTAAGAGACAATTTATCACCAGGTATTTATAAATAACCATTTATTTACACAGCTTTGATAAATGTGTTCAATACAGTAATATCTCAAATAAAGTGAGGAATGTTTCCCAAAAAACTTGAAAGATAATGATAGAAAGGTGTATATAATGTGTACTCAAGCATAATTTTAAACCAAATGTAAATATATAAATATATGGTCATTAGAAATGATTCTGTTTATTTTAAAGATATTTGTGACCAAACATCCTTAAAATACTATATAAAAACATATCAATGTAAATTAAATGTGAAAATATTTGAATTTTGAAATAGTTTTAGACCATTCATACACACACACACAAAACAAAATAGCAAGTAAATAAAAATAAATCCTTATATGAAGACAGAAAAACAGTGCTGAAATCTGGTGTTTTAATTAGATGTTTGCTTGAAATGTAAATGATTGGAGGAAATGTATCATTATTTTACTGCAATTCATTCTCACTAACAGATTTTTAAAAGGAGTATCTTTTGGGAATTGAATATTTTATAAAGAATGTAATTAAGAGACAATTTGGTCCAGCTCCCTGAATCCAGACATAGTTTGGAATTTTGGGCCTCTCTAGTCAAGAGTCTGTCAATTCTATTGATGTTCACTTCTTTTGTGCTTCAAAATCAATCATATTCCACATTACTTGGTAAAAGAGATCAGTTTCTATATAGAGCAAAATGCCTTACATAGTTCTCACTTGATGGATAAATACAATCACAACTTCACATATCTTTCTGTGTATCTAATTTAGAAGATAAAAATTGAAAATTCGCTATACTCCACCTTTCCTGTCAGAAATTAGAAACCCAAACTTTATATTATCTGTGATAAAATAGTTTTGTTTTTGTTTTTTTTTTGTGGGAAGAGAAACTTGAGAGTAGCTTTCCTTACTGGAGAGTACATTTCTTTTAAGAAACCATCATATCTAGTACTTCAGCCCCTGCCAAGTCTACAAGGTCCTTTAAAGAAACTCCGTATAGGTAAAATAAAAGTTTTTCTTTCCTGTTTACACTGGGGAGCTTGCTCCCTCCTGTATCTAGGACTCTGCCATCCTTAATCTTGCTTATGATTCTTACCAAACACTTTCCATATGAAAGCTACTAAAACCTTCAATAAAGGAATCAAAGAATACGCTCTTTTGCACAGTTGCCCACACAACATGCAGCAAAGTCAAACACACAGCAAAATGAAGTTTCTGTTGAGATGAAGATTAGGTGAATGAAGAGCATCTAACGGACATAGGAAATAGATCAACCAATGCTTTTGGAAGTTTCAGAAACTGGAATGCCAGGTCCTAAATGATTGCTGTTAAAGAGTATATGCCATGTATTCACTCTAGAAATTACATATATTGGTCTTTATTCATTCTGTAGCAATTTCGTCTTTCAACGTGAAGTGCTTCTCTCTACATGATAATAATAATAATCTCAATAACAGGTAACATTTATTGTGAGCTCAGTTTTCCAAGTGCAAACCACAGGGTTAAAAGCTTACATAGATTAAATCAGTTAATCCTCATAACAATCTGTGAGGTAGCTATTATAATTATTGACCCCAGTTTACAAATCTAGGAAGTAACACAAAATTAACACTTTTGAGGTCATACCTACCCAATAATGAAGCAAATATAGTCATGCTGCTGCTGCTAAGTCACTTCAGTCGTGTCTCACTCTGTGTGACCCCATAGACGGCGGCCCACCAGGCTCCCCCATCCCTGGGATTCTCCAGGCAAGAGTACTGGAGTGGGGTGCCATTGCAATAGCTATGGTTTTTTCAGTAGTCATGTACAGATGTGAGAGTTGCACCATAAAGAAGGGTGAGAACTGAAGAACTGATGCTTTTGAATTGTGGTGCTGTAGAAAACACTTGAGAGTCCCTTGGACAGTAAAGAGATTAAACCTATCTATCCTAAAGGAAATTGACCCTGACTGTTCACTGGAATGACTGATGTTGAAACTGAAGCTCCAGTCCTTTGGCCATCTAATGCAAAGAGCCAATTCACTGGAAAAGACCCTGATGCTGGGCAAGATTGCAGGCAGGAGGAGAAGGGGATGACAGAGGATGAGATGGTGGGATGGCATCACTGATTCAATGGACAGTAGTTGGGAACAAACTCAGGGAGATAGTTAAAGGCAGGGAAGCCCGGCATGTTGCATTCCATAGGGTCGCAAAGAGTAGGACATAACAGCCACTGAACAAAAACAGCGATTGGCATTAATGCTAGACAATATTTGAAGAATACAATGCATATCTTCTCAATGTTAGGATATATAATTTATGAGAAAAGTCTAACTTGTTTACAGAAATATAAAAATATAGTGCCCAATATATTCTTCATTGTTTTAGTAAACACATAACAATGACAGTTTTCCATTGATATCCACTGAGGACTGATTGGTTCCAGGAGCTCCCTGATGCATACCAACATCTGCAGAAGTTCAATTCCCTTACATAAAATTGTTTAGCTCAGTGAACACAGTCACTCTTCCCATATCTGTGTTTTCAAGTCCAAAGAGTCAACCTAGCTTTCTTATCCATTCATCTACTGATGGACATCTAGGTTGTTTCCATGTCCTGGCTATTATAAACAGTGCTGCGATGAACATTGGGGTACTTGTGTCTCTTTCAATTCTGGAGAAAGCTGTGGTACATATTCACAACGGAGTATTACTCACCCATTAAAAAGAATATATTTGAATCAGTTCTAATGAGGTGGATGAAACTGAAGCCTATTATACAGAGTGAAGTAAGCCAGAAAGAAAAACACCAATACAGTATACTAACACATATATATGGAATTTAGAAAGATGGTAATGATAATCCTCTATGCGAGACAGCAAAAGAGACACAGATGTATAGAACGGACTTTTAGACTCTGTGGGATAGGTAGAGGGTGGGATGATTTGGGAGAATGGCATTGAAACATGTATACTATCAGGTAAGAAACAAATCGCCAGTCTATGTTCGATACAGGATACAGGATGCTTGGGGCTGGTGCACAGGGATGATCCAGAGAGATGATATCGGGTGGGAGGTGGGAGGGGGGTTCAGGATTGGGAACTCATGTACACCCATGGCTGAGTCATGTCAATGTATGGCAAAACCAATACAGTATTGTAAAGCAAAATAAAGTTAAAAAAAAAAAAAGATTCAGCCTAATGCTAATCAAAGTTGAATCTGAAGATGCAAAACCTGCAGATACGGCAGACCTACTTTATCTATTCTTAAGTCACATATTCTCTCTACTAATATTTACTGAGTCCTAACCATGTGCAAGGAATTGTCCTAGGTGCTATTAAATCTTGCCTAACCTCCCCTGAGATTTTACTTTGAGTCTCATTACTGAACATCTATGTATAATAATGGCAGGGACACAGAGGTAATGATATAGCATTACTTAAAAATAATAGCCCAATAATGTCAGCATGGTATCACCGTCGTAGGTATCAGGAAAAGCAGCAGGTCCTGAAAACTCAGATTTCAAGCACTAATGAGCAGTGATAGCCAACAGAACAGTGGTCTGTTGTTTGAAAAGATTGGTGAATCTTTATAATAGTTTTCACAAACTATCTCTTTCAATTCTGTTTGTTTTATTCACAGTACTGCCACATAGCATGGCAGAAATTTCATTTTAGTTTGACATTTTAACTACCGTGTCCTACATTAGTTCAGTCAGAAATAGTCTCCAAATGTGACTTGGAGAAAACAGCATTTTTTTTCACTAAGGTATAAACTTATGGTCTTACATGCTCATTTTTCTTCCTTTCTTACCTAGATCATTGGAGCAAAAATGGGAAAAGTCATTACATCAGCAAATTAGTTCACCCAAGGAGTAGCCTCAAACCACAGGTTAATTTGAACTGTTCAAATATAATTACTTAAAAAGGAAAGGATTCATTACTTTTGTGGTGTTTGCTGGTTCATTGCACCATTGTCAGAGATTGTCAATAAGCAAATTACATCTAACACTCTGCCCTTCTGCTGAACAGGTCTGAGACTATCTACTTGCATATTAGGCTTTGTTTCAATTTTTGTGTGTGACCCATATTCACATGCTCTGGGTTTTACCATCTTTAAATACTCTCAATTTCACTTAATAATTGTATAAAAGCAATATAAGCAGTCTAATATAAATATACATAGGACACTTAAATAAAATATTTATGTTGTTATATAGTGTCAGCTTGCCTTTTGTTTTGTTTTTTAACCAGGAGCTTCATGAAACTGGCTGAAAATGATACAAATACATCTGCATTTGTCTTGCAAGAATGCCCATATCTTTGTTCAAATTTATAAAGTATCCCAGTCCACACACACACATACAAAAAGATGAAGAAGCATTGCTCTAGAAAACCATATTTAATAGTGACTAAAAGCTAAGATATAAACTGAGATAAGAACAGAGGAGTTGGCAGAGTGTGAAGCAAGCCACTCAAATAATTCCAAACTAGGTGCCAGAGTCAAACAATATACATATTATTTTTAGAGATTCACAAAATATAAGGAAAATACAATTACTGAAATTTTTTCAGATGAAACATTATAAATGGACTCGGAGAATCTGGTTTCTAATCTTAGCAATGCTTTTGACTCATAGACAAATATATCTCTCCAATGTGCAAGTATCATTATTTCTGTCTGTTTTATTCAGGCATTAAAAAGATAAATTTTAGAAAAATGTAGTAACACTTCTGCATGTGCTTAATGCAGATGTCTATAAAGCAAAGATTCTTAATTTCTAACATAATTGCTTTGATGCAAGAAGATGGCTGGAGAAACAAAAAGAATTTTATTTCTGATTTTCTTTATTTAGTTAGGAATATTATTCCATTAAAAATGATTTCCATCAATCGTACTAAAAGATTTCGAATCTCTGGCTGGATCCTCACTACCAGATGGTATATTCCAATAAGCTTTTATAACACTTTAAAAGTACCGTAAACTTTTACTTTCCTGATTCCATATCTTGCTCTGTTCTTCCTATAGCTTCCTCTATCACAATCATACTCTGATATCTGAAAATCCCCACATATTATACTACCATCCCTATTTTTTTTCTTGTGCTTAGATTTTTTTACAATGTTAAATAAAGGTAAGCTTAAATGTTACACATCATTAGAGGCCATCCCAATCCCCAATGATGTATAATCTGAAAGCTTGAAATAGAATAAAATGAACTGATTAAAGACCAAAGACCAATATACAACATCTAAAGAAACATGATACAGAAATATTTCAAAACTCATTCTACAGAAATTTGTGAGAAATGTAATATATATCTCACAAGCTTCTTAGTCTGTACTATATTATGTGTTTCAGAAATGGTTCATTCATAACACTAATATTAAAACACATTCATATTGACCAGATATCATGCTAGGTATTGGACATACGTTGGTAATCATAACGAATTTAGGACTCCTGCTAGTAACATTTAAAACAAAAATCCTTACATACTCATAGATGATGAATATGGATTCAGAGGTTATGTGCCCACAACTACAAGCATTACCAATTCCACAGACAATAATATTAATGAATCTCCCTGCATAACTTCCCTCAAAACCCCTGATACTACAAGTCATCCTAATTCTTTGCTTCTCAAATATGGATACCATGGGCCAGGTGATATTTGAAATTATAGGGCAAATACAATTTTGAAATTAGGCAAATAAATTATATCCTATTTGTTTTATATAAACACATGAAATTAAAAATCTACAACTAACCTTTAAAATAAAATATAAGTCTTAAAGAAAATGTAATGTTCTCAGCAAGGATACTATTTCTCTATCATCTGCCACCAGGGATATGAGAGGGAAATGGACACATCATGGGATAGCTGTACCTTGTAGCTTTTGATAATCCTCTCATTATCACCATTAGTTGAAGAAGCACCTGAATTTGGACAGGCTGATTCCATCATCTGGTAGACATGTGACTTGTGGAAAATCACATATGTTGTGAACCTCAGTTTAACCATTTGTAATAGGAGAAACTTACCACCACTTACTACAAAGAATATAATACATAAATTACCTGGCATAGAGGAAATTAAAGAGCTAACAACTCTTTTTAACTTTCCCTGGAGTGACTAGATGTATACTGACAAGAGGATAATATATTTAACAAAAATATTTAATAATGTATTAATCTTTAAGTAGATGTAAACTATTGATACAAAATCTTCCCATTTCAGAATCGTTATTTCAGCTCTGTTCAGTACAAACAAATCAAATTTGTAACACAACAGTTTTTATTCCATAACTCCCAAGTGTTTGAATTTATGAGCCAAAAGAATAAAGGGTGAATTAGATTCCACTTTATTACCCTATATAATTGCAGTTTAATAAAGGATTACAAAATATGAGTTTCTGGATTTTCTAAGGAATCATCTCTATTTTTATTAGATAAGTTGTATCTCAAAAGTCAAAGAATTTGTATAATTGAAGAAAGAGATGAATGGCTCTTGTGAATTTCCAAAGGGATAAAATATTATGATCCCCTATAAGACATGAATAAATATTTTAGTTTTGCCTAGGTAATTAGTGGAATTTTTAAAAAGATGGCACTTATTATTATTGTTAAGAAAACAGACATAAGTATGTGAATGCTATTTTATTTCCATGTAAATGAATCATCTTCCCTTCATTGTGAAGCTATTACCTCCATTCATGTACAAAAGCAATTGCATACATTTAGGCTTCAGACAGGAGAGATGGTCAGATTTTCTCCCTATTTCTCCTCTTTGACAAAACACTCCACTTATTTATGTTTGATTGTACCCTCTGCTTGATCATGTAAGTATAGCAGTATTTCTTTATCTGCAGCTATAAAGACATCTTTTGTCCCCTTCTAACCAGGCTTCAGTTCACAAATTGGGAGAAACTCTGTCCAACTGAGACTTTTGTAAATCCTTAAGATAGGCTCTATTTACCTATATTTAGCACATATTTAATATTAATTAAGTCCTGGAGGTTGTAAAGGAAACTTCCAGTGGAGATTTTCCTGAATTTTAAATATATCTTAGAATTTCACCTTAAATTTGTATAGACCTCATAGTTTGCCCACCATTTTTAATCTGCAACAACATTTCCCAAAGTATCATTAGTTTTAATGAATTCAAAACCATTATTAATGATCAGTAACTGAAAATTAAACTGACAAGCTTTAATATAAAGTTAAATGCTTAAAATCAGAGACAGTCTTTGTTACTAACCATGTTCTTGTTTCAGGAAGCCATGTTTTCCTTGAGACAGCTAGCCTAACAAACACTTAATTTAAAACAGAAGAGCAGAAAAGAAGAAACATTTATTGAAATAGGAGGAAATCAAGTACACAAAAGGATTCTAAAATAGGTAACTTTCCTAATTTCCCAACATAAATAAAAGCAAATAAATTAGCCTCTCCTCTTTTTACAGTTATACTTTGGTCTCTATGGAAAGTTGATAAGCAATGCCAGAAATGGAGATTTCAAACCATACAGGTACCAGCAGTATTGCTGAATATTATTTGGCTAAAGAGACTTCCAACAGAATCAAAATTCAAGGAAGAAATTCAAGAAGCAATTTAGTAAGAATTCAAAATATTCAGTTGAATTGCTCAGTAGTGTCCACTCTTTGCAACCCCATGGACTGCAGGATGCTAGGCTTTCCTGTTCATCACCAACTCCTGAAACTTGCTCAAACTCATGTCCACTGAATCAGTGATGCCATCCAACCATCACATCCTCTGCTGTCCCCTTCTCCTCCTGCCTTCAATCTTGGTTGGCACCAGGGTCTTTTCCAATGAGTCAGTTCTTCACCTCAGGTGATCAAAGTATTGAAGTTTCAACTTCAGCATCAGTCCTGCCAATGAATATTCAGGACTGATTTCTTTTACGATTGATAGGTTGGATCTTCTTGCAGTCCAAGGGACTCTCAAGAGTCTTCTCCAACACGACAGTTTAAAAGCATCAATTCTTTGGCATTCAGCTTTCTTTAGAGTCCAACTCTCACATCCATATATGACTACTGGAAAAGCCATAGCTTTGACTAGATGGACCTTTGTTGGCAAAGTAATGTTTCTGCTTTTTATTATGCTGTCTATGTTAGAGAAAGCAATGGCACCCTACTCCAGTACTCTTGCCTGGAGAATCCCATGGACAGAGGAGCCTGGTGGGCTGTAGTCCATGGGGTCGCTACAAATCAGACACAACTGAGCAACTTCACTTTCACTTTTCACTTTCATGTAGTGGAGAAGGAAATGGCACCCACTCCAGTATGCTTGCCTGGAGAATCCCATGGACAGAGGAGCCTGGTGGGCTGCTGTCTATGTGGTCGCACAGAGTCGGACACGACTGAAGCGACTTACCAGCAGCATCAGCATGTTGGTCATAACTTTTCTTCCAAGGAGCAAGCGTCTTTTAATTTCATGGCTAATGTTACCATCTACAGTAATTTTGGAGCCCCTGAAATAAAATCTCTCGCTTTTCCATTCTTTCCCTATCTATCTGTCATGAAGTGATAAGACTGGATGCCATAATCTTAGTTTTCTGAATGTTGAATTTCAAGCCAACTTTTTCACTCTCCTCTTTCACTTTCAACAAGAGGCTTTTTAGTTCTTTGCTTTCTGCCATAAGGGTGGTGTCATCTCATATCTGAGGTTATTGATATTTTCCCAGCAATCTTGATTCCAGCTTGATTCTCATGAACACTGTGAAAATATTCAGTAACAGAAAAATGTGTCAGAAAGTACAAGTAGAGAGAACTAATTTGAAGATGGCAAAAGAACGAAAGATTCCTGAGAAAACTATAAAAATCTCATCAGAAACAGGTAACCTCAAAGAATAATTTGTTCAAAGAATAAAAGAGATGTGGGGGCAATCTGGTTGTGACATCTGTCACCCCACAGATCGCCAGGGTTGATTTGGCTGATCTGGCTGTCTAGGTGGGTGTTCCCTTCTTCCCTCACCACTCCACATGTGTCCCTCCCGAAGCAGTGCACTTGATGGAAGAGGACGACCATCCCGGATAAAGGAGGACTGGTCTTTGGTCAAGGGTAAGCAAGTAGCTCTGCTTCCCTGCAAAAATCTCCAAACAAGCTCTCAAAAAACAAAAGAGAATGAATGAAAAGTCTGTGTAAATTAAACATGAATAGTAGGTAACACTCATTTAACATAGCTAGTAGAATCTGCATATGCAGCATTAATTAAAATCATAGAATAAAAACAAGAACATACAAATGGGAAATGCACATTTAGGCACCATATAGAAATCCCTTTATAAAAGAATCTGGCCAAGTACTGCCTAAAACCTGTAGACATTACAGGTTAAAGTCTTGAGAGAGGAATGACAAGAGAACATGAAGACTACCTTTAAGAGAACTTCCACAGGATAGTTGTTAAAATTATTGTCTGTGATTGAGGAAGGAGAGAATGGCTAACAAATAAAAGCACTATCTTGCTGACTCAGATGGTGAAGAATCTGCCTATAGTGCAGGAGACCCAGGTTCAATCCCTACGTGGGGAAGATCCCCCGGAGAAGTGAATGGCAACCCACTCCATTATTCTTGTCTGAAGAATTTCATGGACAGAAGAGGATGGTGGGCTACAGTCCATGGGGTCGCAAAGGGTAGACATGACTGACTAATACTTTCACTTTAATCTTTAAGAATTTCAATCCTCAACTTAAATGCTAGACAACCAACCCTAAATCTATTCTGTTAAACCCTAAACCATCCTTTGGTGACATACATACCAGCAACTTTCCATTTAGACACACACAGCTCTATTTCTCAGCAATATTTAGCTCAGTGGGGTTTTTACAGTATAGGCAGTCTGCTAGGCCACCTTTCCCAATCTCCATAAAGCTGTCTCTACATTTCTTCTCGTTCCACAAACTTCCTTAACACTGTCATTCTTCTCTTGCACATACGTCCTTGACAGTCTCCTTCAATGAAGGAACAGGCCACTAGGTTATAACTCCATTAACTGTGAGCATCTGTACTCACCTTTCTTTCCCAAGTCACAATGAAAAGGGACCTTTTTTTCCAGTTCAAAGTCAATTCTTTCTCTGACATGTTTTTAACCCATTCCCTTCCATCCCTTTCAGGATTAAATATATCTTCCACAGTAAGTTTATCCTCTTATCTCCAAAGTTTTCAAAACTTCTCTAGTTATACATTATGCATCTTTATATCCATATTTCCTCAATAGAAACAACAAAAACAAAACCAATACTCAACCAGTGATCAATACTGAACCTCTGTCAAGGGGACACTCCGTTTCCATTTCCTTCTTCCACGGGCAATCTTAATAGAATAATATCTCCATGCTCTCTGCTGTCCCTCCCCCACCCTCTCACACCACTGAAGTTTACCTTGCAAAGGACATCAACTGCCTCCAAAGTCAATTATGTGCATTCTTCAGTCCTTTCCTTCACAATCACTCTCTCTCTTGAATATTTTTTTATAAAATCCTATAACCCCAATTGTTCTTTCTTGGCCTTCTTCCAGACAGTTTTACAATCTGCCTACCCTGGAAATGTTGAGGTCTCAGAATTCTGTCCTTGAAATTATTTTCCATTCTTCCAGGATATTCTGGCTGATTCCCAGAGTTCCATCAATCCATGAGGTGATGATACTAAAATCTGTATTTTTAGCCTCAATACTTCCTCTAATCTCTATCTTCACCATTTGTTTCAAAGATAACTGGAACTAAATGTCCAAAATTGAATCACGATTTTTTCTCCTCAAGCCTGTTTCTCCTCCTGTATTTCTTAACTCCATAAATGGCACCTTCATCCACTCAGCTTGTAGCTAAAGAATTGGGCATATTCCTCCCTAGAGCTCATTGTCAGCCTCATTTTTCTTTAGAAACTAGGCCAAAGTCCAGTGTCCTGCATTCCTCAGCATTAATGAACTATTTTCAGCTCCTCAAAATGGCCATGTATTTCAAACATTCATAACCTGGACTGTTAATACTGGAAAAGCTCTTCCTGCATTAAATCTATGGACATTTCAGGTTTCATTTTAAGAACTTTCCTGGTGGTGCAGTGGTTAAGAATCTGCCTTCCAATGCTAGGGACCTGGGTTTGATCCCTGGACAGGGAACTTAAATCCCACATGCAGTGGGGCAACTAAGCCTATGCAGTTCTCAACTAGAGAGCCCATGTACCTCAAGAAGAGAGCTCAAACACTTCAACCAGATAGCCCATACACTCCAAAGAAAGATCCCACACACCACATCTAAGACCAACACAGCCTAAGATCATTAAAGTTTACAGTGAAAAGAATCATCCCTTGAACTAATGATGCCACAGGAGTAGAGGGGTGAAGCAAAATTCACAAGAACACTTCACACATTATAAGATTTCCAGATTCACTCCTTAAGATCTGAGCTCTTCTACTAACTGAAGAAGTTAAGGTTCTTCAGAACATCTTTGATACAGAAGAAATCACAATTGTTTGTATGTTAAGATCATTAAAGCTTACAGTGAAAAGCAATATGATGAACACTGAGTTTTATGTAATCAGAGAAATATAATCTATGAAAATTTCAAATTACGTCACTTTATTTTATGTCATTTGTATATGTCAGCATAGAATGTATACATGTAAGCATATATGTATAAAGTATAGATATAGAGAGGAAATAAATGGAATACAAATTTAACATTAAAACATTAATAAGGCACTTAAGATATTTTCTTCATATAAAATTAAAATACATAATCAAATTTATGAATGTCAAATTAACATGTTTAATTATTTTATCATGGCTACTCCATTGTTTACTTTGAAATTAGATAAACTGTGAACTAAGGCTTTTTCTGGGGAAGGCAATGGCACCCCACCCCATACGCTTGCCTGGAAAATCCAATGGACGGAGGAGCCTGGTGGGCTGCAGTCCATGGGGTCGCTAAGAGTCGGACACGACTAAGCGACTTCACTTTCACTTTCACTTTCATGCATTGGAAAAGGAAATGGCAACCCACTCCAGTGTTCTTGCCTGGAGAATCCCAGGGATGGGGGAGCCCGGTGGGCTGCTGTCAATGGGGTCGCACAGAGTCGGACACGACTGAAGGGACTTAGCAGTAGCAGCAGCAAGGCTTTTTCATTTTGATACACTTGGTAGAACAAACACTACTTCCTAATGCATTACTGGCTTTGGAGAGCCTTTACGAAAAATAATAAAGAAAAACTAATTAGTCTCCTAGAATCTCTATTAACATGTTATTTAGAGAATGCTTACTCTAAGCAATATATAGTCAAATATTTTCTATAAATCATCTTATTTAATACTTTTCATGCTCTTTACCTATTTTGTACCAATATTCTTCTAGCACTCAATGAGATTTAATTGGCCAAAATTATACAGATAAATAAACTCCAGAGTTTTTTTTATTTCCTTTATATCACCTAATGTATGACTGGTATTACTCTTCACATTCACAATATAACTATGCATTTTCCCTGTCAAAGGAAGCTATAATGAGGCAAACCTAAGTCAGAAAACAATGACCCTTTAATATTCTGAAGACATTTTCAATATGCTTTACAATATGAGAAGCTGACATGTAAAATATTATGACTTAATTTGCTTGTATTCATTAAAATATACCCACATTAACTATATAAAAACACCTGACAAAAATAAATTTTGAATCTAAATATAAGCAAAATATAAGCACTTAAAGTGTTTACATAATTATATATTATGTTCCTAATTATATCTCTGAACATCAAGAAAAATATATCTGTTAACCTAGAACATACACCTAATGAATATGAAAAAGATTTTCAAAAATTAAAATGGTTTTCTGAAATATATATATTTAATAGTCTGTTATTATTTTCATGTCCGACTCTTTGCAATCCCATGGATTGCAGCACTCTAGGCTTCCCTATCCATCACCAACCTCCGGAGTTTACTCAAACTCATGTCCATTGAGTCAGTGATGCCATCTAACCATCTCATCCTCTGTTATCCCCCTCTCCTCCTGCCTTCAATCTTTCCCAGCATCAGGGTGTTTTTAAATGAGTCAGTTCTTCGCATCAGGTGGCCAAAGTATTAGAGTTTCAGCTTTAGCATCATTCCTTCCAAAGAAATCCCAGGGCTGATCTCCTTCAGAATGGACTGGTTGGATCTCCTTGCAGTCCAAGGGACTCTCAAGAGTCTTCTCCAACACCACAGGTCAAAAGTATAAATTCTTTGGTGCTCAGCTTTCTTTATGGTCCAATTCTTACATCTATACATAACTACTGGAAAAAATAGCTTTAACTAGATGGACCTTTGTTGGCAAAGTAATGTCTCTGCTTTCAAATATGCTGTCTAGTTTGATCATAACTTTTCCTCCAAGGAGTAAGTGTCTTTTAATTTCATGGCTGCAGTCACTATCCACAGTGATTTTGGAGCCCCAAAAAATAAAGTCTGCCACTGTTTCCACTGTTTCCACATCTGTTTGCCATGAAGTGATGGAACCAGACACCATCATATTAGTTTTTTTAATGTTAATTTCAAGCCAACTTTTACACTCTCTCTTCCACTTCCATCAAGAGGTTCTTTAGCTTCACTTTCTGCCATAAGTATCTTCTTTAGACAGCCTAAAATAGTTCAGTTGGACCTACTGATACTTAAGCACATATGCCAAATATGAAATATTTACCTTGGCTGCTTATACATAAACAGCTACTTAAGTTGTGAGCATATATTTATTTATTCACACACACATGTACACACATGGAGACACAACACACCCCAATACAATGCTTTAAAAATAATTTATAACTTATCTGTGTTCTTTATTTTCATATAAATAAGTAAAATGCTTTCATATCTGCTTCCTCTCCCCCAAAAAAGTGCACAATTTAATTGTTCATATTTTTAATCCAACAAGACTATTTCAAACAGGAAAAAGAACTTTATAAATAAAAGCCTCCCTGGGTATACACAAATTCACAAACATACTCCATCTCCCCATCTCAGCACTGTGATGGCATTAAGTCTTGCATGATGGATGGTTGCTTTGCCAGAATAGTCAGCCATGGACACCCCTTTGCCCCTCCACCCTATTTATTTATTTAATTATATACTGGGAATACCAGGCAATAAAATTACATTTTCACCCATAGCTGATTTCCTTTTATAGCTTGTCATGTTAAAAGTGAAATAAATTGCCCTAGTTGCTAGCAAAATTCTTCAAATTCACATTCTTTCCTTATTTTATTCAATATTTATTATTAGGACATGCCATGTCTTAACTTGCCTGGCTGGTAAAAGCAGTCCAGTTTCTGAATTAATGTATATTCTAGAAGTCAGTTCAGTTCAATAGCTTTTTTTTTCTGATAATTTTATAATTTAATGGTTAAAATTTAGATATATTTGTTCATATTGCTTTGAGGGAATTTATTATGAATATTTCCTTACAAATTTACTTACTGAATAATTATGATTTGATACTTGGGGAAAAGAGGGTGATTTAAATGAAGCAAAAGTCAGTCAATTTTTTTACATCATTTGTGACTATAAGGTTTAATTGTACTTATGAGATGGCTGGATGGCATCACGGACTCGATGGACGTGAGTCTGAGTGAACTCCGGGAGATGGTGATGAATAGGGAGGCCTGGCGTGCTGCGATTCATGGGGTCGCAAAGAGTCGGACACGACTGAGCGACTGAACTGAACTGAACTGATTCCAAGGTGGTATTTTCAACTGACCAAAATATATTTTGGTTTCTACAACTTATTAATTTGTGATATACTTACAAAATCCACTTGATATGTTTTAAGATGAAAAATCTAAGTATCACTGAATCATAAAAGAGAACAGACTTGAAAATAAAATGCATATAAAATGCATATAAAACTTAAAGCAAGAAGGCCTACATTCCAATCTGAGCTATATCATTTATAACCTATGTTTGTGGCATGATCACTTAATCTTTCAAAGCCCTAGTTTTCCCTTTCACTAACCAAGGCATTAGATTAGATGGCTCCTAGGTCCACATTAGTTCTAAAATTTCTGTTATGCTAATGATAAAGGAAGAAAAGATGAGTTAGTATATAGTTCAACTGAGAGCAGAGTAGCTCTCCAAGTACAAACATCAGATCCTAGAAGCCCCAGCAAAAGTGAAACACTTCATTGAAAAACAAATAATGTTAATTACTGGCAGACACAAACATTTTAAAAGCTAAATCTTTGCAAATATATTACAATATTATTTGAATTATATAATAAAGTCTACCCAATACAAATTATTAAAATATTCAGGAATAGTTATCTTGTAGTATTTTAAGTCCACTAACAAGAGAGTGTTAAGCTGCTATTCTAAAAGGCTTTTCATCAAGAATTTTAAGGAATATAGCCTAAGTTTGTAGCTTTCTGATAATTTATCTAAATGAAGAGCATTGAGAATTGAAGGAAACAAGCACTTAGTAAGTTTCTGGTACTTATTCTTACAAATAGCATTTCTTTGGGATATTTTGATATCACAAAGTGTATGATTTAAGTTACAAGCTAGTGTCTAAAATAGAGGAATTTCACATAGTAGCTTTAAATAGCAGGTGATCTGAGACAATGTTATTATTTTCTTTGAAAATAAAAAGACTTATTTCATCTCCTGGCTCCAAAACAGGCCCCAAACTACAGTCTGACTTAAAGTATTCTCAAAGAGTAATCAAAGGTTGGTTAGATTTTTGAACAATTGCATTATTTGTTCTCAAATGTTCAAAGAAATAATAGATTGAAGTCCCCAAACCATGAAACATAATCAAGAGATAACTTTGCTCTGAATTTCTGAGAAAGCAGTTGCTGTTTTTTATATCTTTATCCTACCCACCACTCTGAAGAAAATCATCCACAACTTCAGTAGAATAACTGATATGCAGCTGAATGGGTTCAGATGAGATTTACTTAAATAAGAATACTTGGTTGCTGATTCTGACATAAAAGACAACAATTGAGAAAGCATAGCATAAATCTCTGGCAAATATCAATAAAATAGACATTGAATGTTAACTGAACCTGAATTTATATGGAACTGCTAGTTCTGAATGTTACTTGTCAAATTACAGTATATCCAGATTTTTTTCTCATAAATGAAATAGTTACAAAATTTCTTTTCTCCTTTCTTCCTTCATTCATTCATCTATTTATTGTAGAAAACACCAAGAATTCTGAAAATCTAAAACCATACCATATTTTAGGCACTAGTTATAAATAATGAGTCTCAGGAGACAGTTTTGTTTATAACATTTAGAGTTGGCATTTTCCCTGCCAAACATGTCATCCCCACCTACATTCATTCTCCAAATGGTATTTCTATAAAAGACTCTGAAGGAGCATGAAAAGACCAGAAGGTATTTTGAAGTTATATAGTTTGACCCCTAGACATCTTGCATCTAAGGCATCAAAGGGTGATCAATATATATTGATAAAGTATCTTAGCTTTAACTTTTTCCCACCTCAATTCAAGAGAATAAAGTTTGCAATGATGAGTAGAAATAAACTTGTGAGCCAAATTCCTGACAGTTCTCCATATAGGATACTGAGTCATGAAACTCAGGCATGTATTTCCTTGATGGTCAGGTTGATTAAATGTGTTGAAGCAATATTCAGTGAAATGTTAGCTCTATAATTTGGCCTAACTTAAAGGACCATCACTTTGGTAGTAAAAATAAATTGCAATTTATAGGCATGCTGGGGGAACTACATTAGAAGAGTTACTTAGAGGAAATATTTTTGTAGGATTTGGGCCTATAACCTCATATTGGGTATAAATCACCCCAGCAGATAAAACAAAAAAGTAATACATCTGAGATTCTTTTCGGTTTAAAATATACAAAATTGTAAAAATCATTCAGTCTGAAGGAGAATAATCTGGCCCACAGATTTAAGATAAGCATCACAGAAAATTTAATGATAAGAAAGCTTACTTAACCATCAATATAAAGCCTCAAATTTGAAAAAATAGCAACAGTATATAAAGAAGGAAGCCTATGATCATTTAAAATTTAATTCCTGATACCTAACTTAATGCTCTCTGATATAAGAATTTTATTATTTATACAATCCAAGGAAAGATATAACCAATCAAGTGATTTTAGTCTGTTCATATCTCCCAATCATTTAAGACTGTAAGTACATTAAAAATACAATCCTTAAGAGATATATACTGTACTAAGCATATTTATTCAAAAATATTTCTCGAATACTTATAAAATTTTGTTAGGAATTTTAGCAAAGACAAATCAAAGTTTCAATTTTTATTGTTTTTCAACTTTAAAATAAAGGCTATGACAATGACTGTGAGATTATCATGAGACTAGAAGACTAGAAAGAGATGTTTATATAATAAAAGGTATCTAGTACAGTGATTGGGCATAGCAATAAATATTTGTTACCATTCACTGATATAGGAAGTAAATGAGTACTCCTTAAATAGTAATTTTAAGATAAGTTAATTAATAAAATAAACAAAGAGCAATGAAAGGCACTTCAGATAATTACTTTGTATATTTGCAACTCATCTTTTTCATTAAGTAGCAATCTGTGTCATAACTTTCAATGTCATATAAGCTTGCAAGTATTTTTTTAAAGAAATCAGAGACCTTTAATATTTTGTTTTTCAGAGTAAAATTATGACAGTCATGGGACTTCCCTGGCAGTCCAGTAGTTAAGACTCCATACTTTCAATGTAAGGGGTATATAGTTTGATCCCTGGTCAAGTAACTAAGATCGCACATGCTGTATGGCACAGCCAAAAATATGATAGTTGTATTGTTATGAATGATAAAAGTGAGAAATATAATAACTTGTATGACATATTTAATCTCAGAATACTTTAGCATCCTATATAATAAAAAGAAGAAAACAAAAAGACTTAAATTTTACCTCAACATGTTGAGCAGTATTTTAAAAGTTAGAGTTCCATATGTGAAGTAAAACCTTAAGGATCTAACTTTCCAAATGTTAAGAGATACTGTAACTGATTCCACAGAGGTGGATACATTTTTCCACGTCAGCAAACTGGCTCTATAATAAACTTCTCTGTTAAATGTCAGCTTATTGTCTTAAAGTCTCATACTATATTTATTTTTAATTATTTCATCACATCCAAAATTAAAATTCACCATTCTCCTTGTTACAACCACAATTATTAATACTAACACAATTTTAATATCTTTTCATTTGCATTTTCATTTATTTAAATATCATCATGTTGAACACTATTAATTACACTCTATTGTTCAGGACATCACATTTATGCCAGTTACTGGTGGCATCAGCAGAGAGAACGACCTAAGTAATATTCAGCCTGCTTTAGTGGAAGGGTTTGGGGAGGGAGGCTAAGACATTCACCTCATTAACCCATGATATTTCTCTGAACACTTCAGTGACTATTTGTTTTGGTTTTTCATATAGATAATATTCATTACTGCCTGTAACTTATTACACCTAACATGTGTTAAAAAGCCATGAGACTTCAATTTATTTACTATTTCTTGCATCAATTCCTTACGTTATCTTAGACAAATCATCTAAAGCCTCTGCATTTGAGCTTCACAAACAAATATAGAAGGAAATGGCAACCCACTCCAGTGTTCTTGCCTGGAAAATCCCAGGGACGGGGAGCCTGGTAGGCTGCCATCTCTGGGGTCGCACAGAGTCGGACACAACTGAAGTGACTTAGCAGCAGTAGCAGTAGCAAACAAATATATAGTCTAAAGTTTCTTGCAAATCAAACCAAAATTTGAGAGAAAGATTAAATGAAAAATATATTTTCAACAAAGAAATTAAATCATTCACTTTTCTTCATGAAAATCAGAAAATATCCATTAGCTCTTCAACTTATAGAGCTTCAATGTCCAATAAACATATAATGTGAGTCGTACACATAAATTAAATGTTCTAGCAGCCACAATTAATATGTAAAAAGCAAAAGGTAAAAGTCATCTAAATAATATATCTAACATATAAAAATATCATGTAAAACTATACAATAGTATAAAATTACTAAAGAGATGTTTTATATTCTTTTCTTTGCACTATCTTTAAATTTTTCATGCATTTTATACTTAAAGCATATCCATTTTGCCCACATTTCAAGTGCCGGATAGTTGTATGTGGCTAATGGCACCCCACTCCAGTACTCTTGCCTGGAAAATCCCATGGACGGAGGAGCCTGGTGGGCTGCAGTCCATGGGGTCGCTAAGAGTCTGGCACGACTGAGCGACTTTACTTTCATTTTTCACTTTCATACACTGGAGAAGGAAATGGCAACCCACTCCAGTATTTTTGCCTGGAGAATCTCAGGAACAGAGGAGCCTAGTGGGCTGCCGTCTACGGGGTTGCACAGAGTCAGACACGACTGAAGCGACTTAGCAGCAGCAGCAACAACCATGGTATCAGGACAGGTGTAGAGAATGTAGGTTTCCTGAGGGTAGGATTCCACGTACCTTTCTATCTATAGGGCCTAGGATACTACTGGACATATAGTAGAAATTCAAAAATATTTGTTAAATGATTTTTTCGAAGTAATAATTTAGATTAGAGTTGCAGTCATCAATTTTTTTTTCCTTAGGTTCCAATCAGGTGGGCTTAAAATATATATATATATATATCTTGATAGTACTTGCAGAATAAAGAATAAATACATGAGAAGATAGAAAAACAGGGTAGAAAATGAGGTAATAAAAGGGAAAGACAGCAAAACAAAGAAAGTATAGAACAGGATAGATTAAAAAAAAAAAGTAGTTGTAGAAGGGTAAAGCAAAATGCCACCAACTATTTATGGTACTTCAATTCTTAAATAATTATTTTAACACTGTTACATTTTAGAGCATATAACTGAATGTCCATTATAACTATAAATCTTAATATCTCACTGTATTTACTACTGGTCATTTTTACTTGTAAAGACAATGAATTTGTTTCTTTAACCAGCAATGTTTGGACTACAGTCTTATCTATATTATCAATTTCAGAGTCTGAGTGGTTTAAATTAATCTGCTTCACATGAGCAGTGCAATATCTTCTTCACAACAAATTAAGGAAAACTATAGTCACCAAAATTAAATGTAGCAAGCACAGTTACAAATACAAATGTATGGTTCCAGGGGGAAAGGGGGAGGTAGGAGGAGTTGGGAGACTGGGATTAACACATAAACACTATTGATACTATGTATGAAATAGATAACTAATGAGAAAATACTGTAGAGCACACACAGAACTCTACTGTGGTGACCTGAATAGGAAGAAAGTACACAAAGGAGGGGTTATATGTATATGAATGTCTGATTCGCTTTGCTGTACAGTAGAAACTAGCACAATACTGTAAAGCAACTATATTCCAATAAAAAAGAAGGAGAGAAGGTCCACAATATATCATTTAAGTGAACTGATCATATGCATCCACCTTTCCTTGAGGTCTAAACCCTTTAAAATCCACAAATAGGACCATTTTTAAATAATGTATTCATAACAAATTTGACAAATAAAAGGATCCTACCAATTAAACAAGTAGTAAGGAATCCCTTAGTGGGGGGAAATTCAATGAGACACAACTGACAAATACAGAGAAAGTAACATCCACACCAAAATCTGTGCTTAGTCTCTCAGCTGTATCCAATTCTTTGTCACCCTTTGGACTGTAACCAGCAGACTCCTCTGTCTGTGGGATTTTTCAGGCAGGAACGGGTTGCCATTTCCTTCTCCAGGGTTCTTCCCGACCTAGTGATGGAACCAGCATCTCCTGTGTCTCCTGCATTGCAAGCAGATTTTTCACTTGATGAGCAATTGGGGAAGCCCATTAGATATACCACAATCTACAGACTCAGAAAAGCCCTGGCAAACAAGTAGAGAAAGACAGAGGACTCCCTGGGACAGTTCTGTTCAGTTCAGTTGCTCAGTCGTGTCAGATTCTTTGTTATCCCATGGACTGTAGCACACCAGGCCTCCCTGTCCATCATCAACTCTTGGAGATTACCCAAACTCATGTCCATTGAGTTGGTGATGCCATCCAACCATTTCATCTTCTGTCGTCCCCTTCTTCTCCTGCCTTCTATATTTCTCAGCATCACAGTCTTTTCAAATAAGTCAGTTCTTCACATCAGGTGGCCAAAGTATTGGAGTTTCAGCTTCAACATCAGTCCTTCCAACGAACACTCAGGACTGATCTCCTTTAGGTTGAACTGGGTGGATCCTCCTAGCAGTCCAAGGGACTCTCAAGAGTCTTCTCCAACACCACAGTTCAAAAGCATCAATTCTTCAGTGCTCAGCTCTCTTCACAGTCCAACTCTCACATCCATACATGACCACTGGAAAAACCATAGCCTAGACTAGACGGACCTTTGTGGACAAAGTAATGTCTCTGCTTTTTCATATGTTGTCTAGGTTGATCATAACTTTCCTTCCAAGGAGTAAGCATCTTTTAATTTCATGGCTGCAGTCACCAACTGCAGTGATTTTGGAGCCCAAATAACCTCAGCCACTGTTTCCACATCTATTTGTCATGAAGTGATGGGGCTGGATGCCATGATATTCGTTTTCTGAATGTTGAGTTTTAACCCAACTTTTTTACTCTCCTCTTTCACTTTCATCAAGAGGCTCTTTAGGTCTTCACTTTATGCTGTAAGTGACACTTTCTGGGAGGTGACATTCCAGTGTAAATAGGCTAAAAGCTAGCAGGTGCGAGCCACTCTCTTGCTTCAGAAATCCCAAAGCTAGTTATGTCACCTCGCAGGTGGTGTCATCTGCATATCTGAAGTTATTTGTTGGTATTTCTCCCAGCAATCTTGATTTCAGTTTGTGCTTCCTCCAGCCCAGCAGTTCTCATGATGTACTCTGTATATAAGTTAAATAAGCAGGGTGACAATATACAGCCTTGACATACTCCTTTTCCTATTTGGAACCAGTCTATTCCACTTCCAGTTCTAACTGTTGCTCTCTGATCTGCATACAGATTTCTCAAGAGGCAGGTCAGGTGGTCTGGTATTCCCATCGCTTTCAGAATTTTCCATGCTATTGAGCACTATTTAAAGACAGTTAGACCAATGCAGGAAACAGTTCAACTCTTCAATTCATTTATTAGCTTTTGCCTTGAGGTAATACCACCTACTTGGACCCCAAAGAAAGTGAAGATCCTCCTTTGACAGGCATAAAGTTTTTAAGTCTTTCTCAGAGTCTTATATTTCACTATTGAGCACTATTTAAAGACAGTTAGACCAATGCAGGAAACAGTTCAACTCTTCAATTCATTTATTAGCTTTTGCCTTGAGGTAATACCACCTACTTGGACCCCAAAGAAAGTGAAGATCCTCCTTTGACAGGCATAAAGTTTTTAAGTCTTTCTCAGAGTCTTATATTTCACATCATAGGCTCTGCTTTGGGGTGGTAGAGAGGGGGAGAATAGAGACAGCAAGTAGAAGAGGAACTATTTGGACCATCCCAGAAACCTAGACAGGGAAGGACCCTGCTTATTTTGTGAAACTGCACGGAAGGTGGGGGGGTGTCATAATTTCCCTGTCTTCTTGATAGACCATTATGAGGTGAAGCAAATCTTGTTTTCTGTCATCAGTTCAGTTCAGTTCAGTCGCTCAGTCGTGTCCGACTCTTTGCGACCCCATGAATCGCAGCACGCCAGGCCTCCCTGTCCATCACCATCTCCCGGAGTTCACTCAGACTCACGTCCATCGAGTCCGTGATGCCATCCAGCCATCTCATCCTCGGTCGTCCCCTTCTCCTCCTGCCCCCAATCCCTCCCAGCATCAGAGTCTTTTCCAATGAGTCAACTCTTCGCATGAGGTGGCCAAAGTACTGGAGTTTCAGCTTTAGCATCATTCCTTCCAAAGAAATCCCAGGGTTGATCTCCTTCAGAATGGACTGGTTGGATCTCCTTGCAGTCCAAGGGACTCTCAAGAGTCTTCTCCAACACCACAGTTCAAAAGCATCGATTCTTCGGCGCTCAGCTTTCTTCACAGTCCAACTTTCACATCCATACATGACCACAGGAAAAACCATAGCCTTGACTAGGCGGACCTTAGTCGGCAAAGTAATGTCTCTGCTTTTGAATATACTATCCAGGTTGGTCATAACTTTTCTTCCAAGGAGTAAGCGTCTTTTAATTTCATGGCTGCAGTCACCATCTGCAGTGATTTTGGAGCCCCAAAAAATAAAGTCTGACACTGTTTCCACTGTTTCCCCATCTATTTCCCATGAAGTGATGGGACCGGATGCCATGATCTTCGTTTTCTGAATGTTGAGCTTTAAGCCAACTTTTTCACTCTCCTCCTTCACTTTCATCAAGAGGCTTTTTAGCTCCTCCTCACTTTCTGCCATAAGGGTGGTGTCATCAGCATATCTGAGGTTATTGATATTTCTCCCGGCAATCTTGATTCCAGCTTGTGTTTCTTCCAGACCAGACAACATTATTATTTTTATTTAGTGGGAGTCTGGTGGTAAATTTTCCAAAACTCATTGCTCTAAGAATTACATGTTTTTGTCAATCTAACAGATGTCTCCCAACTGGATTTCAAACTCTATGAACATAAGAATGCCTGGTACCCACAAATTCATTAGTTTAGTACTCAATAAATATTTGTTGGAAAAAAATCACTGATATCATTTTGTCAGGTACTGTTTCAAAAGTATATAAAACTAATGGAACACATTAAAAGAGTAAGCTCCTTCTAAATTATTTGAAGTATGTAAGTATTATATGTAGTCTTTTTTTAAAGTAAGATATAACTCAGATATACACACAAATAACTCTCATCTCTTCTTATTGACGTGTTTGATTAAGATGGCAAATAGCAGAAGTATATGTGACTATGTCAAATTGAACAGCTCTAGGTGGCTCAGATGGTAAAGCGTCTGTCTACAATGTGGGAGACCCAGGTTCGATCCCTGGGTCGGGAAGATCCCCTGGAGAAGGAAATGGCAATCCACTCCAGGACTATTGCCTGGAAAATCCCATGGACAGAGGAGCCTGGTAGGCTACAGCCCACGAGGTCACAAAGAGTCGGACACAACTGAGCGACTTCACTATATTCACTATATTCACTATAAAGTGAAGGATCTCAAACTGCTTTCTTCATCTCTTCCTCATTTCCTTCTCCCCTCTTTCCATTTCCCTTCTTTGCTATTCATTTCCTCTTCCTCCTTCCTTTCCACTTTCTGCCTCTTACTTCTTCTATTTACGTTTTAAATTAAATCTTAGGCAAAAAGTTGTTTCCAAGGAAAATGATAACACTAATTTCTTATTAGGTATCGCAACCTCAGTGCAGAAGCAAAGATCTTTCTAACAACTGCATAGATATAGACCTTTCCAACAAACAAATTAAATGCACTACTTCTTTCACATTTTCAACCCACACCATAATCAACTGAAATGTAACACAATGGAAGCCAAAGAAGCAATTTAAGTTTATAAGAAAATGAGCAATATGAAGTTTTTAAGGAAAAAAATTACAAAAATCATCCCAACTGTGAAAGTTTATAAGATCAAGGAATATGTTCTAAAAGTTATCACAGGCTAGTAAATAGTGTGTCTAAAAATTACAAAACCATTCATCAATGAAAAATCTGTAAGTTTTTCAACATTCCAAGTGCAGTGAAGAATTCTAGAAAAATTTGGTCAGTCTCTTCATATGGGAGAGATAAAGAACAAGGCAGACAATTTAGAAATTAATGAAAATACATTAAGGATGCATATCCCTGTTGGACACCAATTTATATTGATCAATTTTATATAACAAAGTGTTCAGTTTACAGTTTATGATACTTTTTTGAGTTTATGCTTAAATAAATTTAGAAACTAAAAAGAAATGATACATATTTCAGATGATAGCAATATAATCTCTTCACTATCAAATATGGCAAGTAAATGATATCAACTAGAAATGTCACAACTTTTAAGAAATTAATAAATTTATTCTACCCCGTGGGTTTATTTTGTGACAGTTTTTTCCATGTGTACATCATATTTTGTATACCTCAGAATATTTCAACTGTTCCATTTGTGTGAATAAATATACTCTAATGCCATTATCCTGTGCTGGCACAGGAGGGCTGAGAGGAGCTACTCCACATTCAAGGTCAGGAGGGGTGACCTCGTCCAAGGTAAGGAGCAGCAGCTGTGCTTTGCTGGAGTAGCTGTGAAGAGATACCCACATCCAAGGTAAGAGAAACCCAGGTAAGACAGTAGCTGTTGCAAGAGGGCATCAGAGGGAAGACATAGTGAAACCATAATCACAGAAAACTAGCCAGTCTGATCCCACAGACCACAGCCTTGTCTAACTCAATGAAACTAAGCCATGCCGTGTGGGGCCACCCAAGAAGGACGGGTCATGGTGGAGAGGTCTGACAGAACGTGGTCCACTGGAGAAGGGAAAGGCAAACCACTTCAGTATTCTTGCCTTGAGAACCCCATGAACAGTATGAAAAGGCAAAATGATAGGATAATGAAAGAGGAACTCCCTAGGTTGGTAGGTGCCCAATATGCTACTGGAGATCAGTGGAGAAATAACTCCAGAAAGAATGAAGGGATGGAGCCAAAGCAAAAACAATACCCAGTTGTGCATGTGACTGGTGATAGAAGCAAGATCCGATGCTGTAAAGAACAATATTGCATAGGAACCTGGAATGTCAGGTCCATGAATCAAGGCAAATTGGAAGTGGTCAAACAAGAGATGGCAAGGGTGAACGTCGACATTCTAGGAATCAGCGAACTAAAATGGACTGGAATGGGTGAATTTAACTCAGATGACCATTATATCTACTACTGCGGGCAGGAATCCCTCAGAAGAAATGGAGTAGCCATCATGGTCAACAAAAGAGTCCGAAATGCAGTACTTGGATGCAATCTCAAAAACGACAGAATGATCTCTGTTCGTTTCCAAGGCAAACCATTCAATATCACAGTTATCCAAGTCTATGCCCCAACCAGTAATGCTGAAGAAGCTGAAGTTGAACGGTTTTATGAAGACCTACAAGACCTTGTAGAACTAACACCCAAAAAAGATGTCCTTTTCATTATAGGGGACTGAAATGCAAAAGTAGAAAGTCAAGAAATACCTGGAGTAACAGGTAAATTTGGCCTTGGAATGCGGAATGAAGCAGGGCAAAGATTAACAGAGTTTTGCCAAGAAAATGCACTGGTCATAGCAAACACCCTCTTCCAACAACACAAGAAACAACTCTACACATGGACATCACCAGATGGTCAACACTGAAATCAGATTGATTATATTCTTTGCAGCCAAAGATGGAGAAGCTCTATACAGTCACCAAAAACAAGACTGGGAGCTGACTGTGGCTCAGATCATGAACTCTTTATTATCAAATTCAGACTTAAATTGAAGAAAGTAGGGAAAACCACTAGACCATTCAGGTATGACCTAAATCAAATCCCTTATGATTATACAGTGGAAGGGAGAAATAGATTTAAGGGACTAGATCTGATAGACCGCCTGATAAACTATGGATGGAGGTTCGTGATATTGTACAGGAGACAGGGATCAAGACCATCCCCATGGAAAAGAAATGCAAAAAAGCAAAATGTCTGGGGAGGCCTTACAAATAGCTGTCAAAAGAGAAGGGAAAAGCAAAGGAGAAAAGGAAAGATATTCCCATTTGAATGCAGAGTTTCAAAGAAAAACAAGGAAAGATAAGAAAGCCTTCCTCAGTGACCAATGAAAAGAAATAGAGGAAAACAACAGAATGAGAATGACTAGAGACCTCTTCAAGAAAATTAGAGATGCCAAGGGAACATTTCACGCAAAGATGGGCTCGATAAAGGACAGAAATTATATGGACCTGACAGAAGCAGAAGATATTAAGAAGAGGTGGCAAGAATAGACGGAAGAACTACAAAAAAGATCTTCACGACTGAGATAATCACGATGGTGTGATCACTCACCTAGAGCCAGACATCCTTTTATGTGAAGTCAAGCGGGCCTTATGAACAAAGCTATTGGAGGTGATGGAATTACAGCTGAGTTATTTCAAATCCTGAAAGATGATGCTGTGAAAGTGCTGCACTCAATATGCCAGCAAATTTGGAAAACTCAGCAGTAGCCACAGGACTGGAAAGTTCTTGAGGTACTTTTCAGCCTGAATCATTTTCCATCTGTGATTACCTCCCCCACTCCAAGTTAAACTATCTTTGACTTCCAAATCCACTTCTAGATAACTAGCTTAACCGTGAATAGAGCTATAGCAGCTGTAAGACAAGGAAGTCTTTTCTCTAGAAAAAGTAAACTCACACTTTAAGATCAGTTGGCTAAATTGGATCTTTTCTTAAAATGCTGAATTTATTAAAACGATGAGGTATCAAATTATTTTCAGAATTAACCGAGCTCAGTTTTGCCAAGAATGCTTGGGAAAGTATTGAATTGCAAATATTGCACTCAAGTTCACAGGAATAAAAAATTTTGAAGCTGTCTTTGTCTATTCTTCTTTCATTTTTAAAAATTTTTTTCCAGTACACTTCTTTCCCCGAATATATTTTCAAGGACTCAGCATCGCAATGTGAATGCTAAGAGCTTGAAATCAACATTCATGACATTATATATATTTTTTAATTTAAACAGTTCAGTTAAATCATTTGAAAATGCAGTGAATTACCTTTGTATCAATAACATTCTTATAGTGTAAAATGAAAAAAAAAGAATATTAAAATAATATTTTGGTGACCTCCTTTCATGAAGGATCAATTTTTGAAACTTCTGAAAGATATTTATTATAAACAGCTAACTAGCATGTGGATTCATTTACTACTTATGTCATTAAGAAGGAAATTAAAAGAAAGTGTCAATTAAGAAAGAAAAATACTTGAGCCAACTGCTTAATTGTGATCTCCTTCCAGGTCTTTTAACCCAGAAAGATTCTTTCCCTTCCATTTACTATTTTACTATGGGCAAGTCATTATAAATCATCATCAACATTATTTCTTTCATTACTTTCCATTGTTAACAGATGTAGAGAGCAAAAGTTTAAATTCTAATTGTATAATGGAGTGAGGCTGAATTAATTAACAATCTCAAGTTTGTGGGAAAATTTAAGCTAATTTATTTTGTCTTTAGGAAAAAAAAAGGCTGGCCATGACTTGAGGTACCTTAGGTACTATGAGATTATTCAAGTCATGAAGAAACAGGAACTTTGAGCATTACACAGTACAATTTATACATTATACACCAAAATAAATAAATGCTTAGAATTGTAGGCAAAGATTGCAGAAAATGTTCATTAATTACAAGCCTTTGGTTCTTTTTAATATTTGATCCTACTTTACTGTTACTGCACATAAAACTGTAAGAATAAAAAAGAAAATATCATTATACCTCTCTGATCTTCTCAATTAGCACATTCATTTGGGGATAAAATAACTCAAGAAATAACAATGAGCAAGTCTTACATCATTCTGAGTGTCTGGGTTAGAAATTTGGTTTCTCTAAATTAGATTAATCTCAGAAAGATTAGCAATTCAAGAATAGGAACCCGACAGCCTGCCCCAAAGGAAGTTTCTAGGACAGGTACACACAGGTATGCACAGACACACAAACACAGACCACAAACACCATACATACAATTATTACTTCTCACTTCTATTAACTTCATTAAAATTACTTTAAAAACAGCCATATTGCAACACATAGCTTTGATTTGTTGTAGATTCTACGTTGGCAAAATAAGTAACAAAATAACTCATTAAGAATTCTAAAAAGTCTGGTGTACTTTTAATAATACAGTGTCTGAAACTTTTTTCAGAGTTATGCAAATATCCTCCTATGTCTGCATAGAAACCACAATTGTTCTGCGGTTCCAAATGGTCTGTGCCACTTTGCCATCTCACACACAGTGATACTTAAGATTTCCTTAGTATAAATGTACAAATGTATAGTATAAATATAATGGTCAGATTTCAGATATTTTGTTCATTCATGGATTCTTAGTTTTGAACTTTGATGCCGAAGGAGGGAGACATATTATACAACAAACTTCCTGACACCACAATGAGCTAATTACTTTCTAAAAGCAATAATTGAATTCACAGAAGACACATGTACAATATAGAGCTAAAGATAAACTTAAAGTCACTCAGAAAGACTTAGCAGAGCAGTTGCATCATGAAATCTATCTTATTTTAATAAATGTGTCTCCAAATATAAATTAGATGATGAAGTAAGAAGCCAAATATTGATTCCTACTAGTACAAATTTTAAAACAATTTCCAAGAAATTATGTGAGCTACTGACCAGAAGAATGTGATAACAAATCTGTAGCTTTAAATGGCAATTACTCCTTGAGGAAACTATCACAAATCATCTTTTTACTTTGAATATTTTATTATTTTTATCAACATTCCTTCATAAATAAGAGAAACTGTATTGACCTTTTTTCTGTTACCTAGTCTAGGAAGACGCTATAAGAATCTCAAACTCAAACATACACATACGTAATAAGCATGCTTGTTTGGACTCTATGGAAACTTACACTTCCTTTTGGAGAGGCAGGAACCACTTGATAATCCAGCAGCAAAGAAAACTAGTCCATCCCCCACCCTTTAGTATCCTCAGTCTTAAGCTTAGCATTTATCAAGCGCATGGCAACTGTCATTCACACTAAATATGTTTTCAGGTGAATTTACTCTGGAATCCCGAACAATCCAGTTTAGGTTCAAAATCACTCTTTGACAGAATTGCATCCAGATAGNATCCTCAGTCTTAAGCTTAGCATTTATCAAGCGCATGGCAACTGTCATTCACACTAAATATGTTTTCAGGTGAATTTACTCTGGAATCCCGAACAATCCAGTTTAGGTTCAAAATCACTCTTTGACAGAATTGCATCCAGATAGCCCCCGGCATTCTGATAAAAACTGGATTGTCAATATAATGCTCAAGGAAACTGCTTGTTTGGAATGCATGGTGTCAGATGACAGACTAGTAGCTGAACAAGCATATTCCTAAAAATAGACAGACTTCAAAGTAGTTAAAAAAACATTTAAGTGGACGCATTTATGCTATGAATTTATATCTCAATAAAGCTATTTTTTCTATGTTAAAAAACCACTTGTTTATTTTAGTAGTTAATTTTTTATCATTGATCTTTTTGACTCAGCAACAAGTTTGAGGAAGTTATGTGGGAGCAACTATATTGAAAACAATTAGATTAAAACCCAGAGGTGTTTGTTGTTGTTTGTATTCCCTTACCCATTTGTTATATGCTTTTTATTCAGTACTTTCAAAATTACAGAGTTAATGCATTTTCTGCTTTTAAAGTAATTATTAAGTGCCTGAGAAAGCACTTCTATATTTCAATTCACATTTTTATGTCTTTTAATATACTCAAATAATTAATATTTCAGTCATTTACTTACATTTGTTTCATTAAGTAATTTCCTCTGATAGATAACACAGTCAAAAACATAGGTTAAGATGACTATGAGCAATT
>SJYX01001079.1:52099-78816 GCA_006410675.1 Oreotragus oreotragus | reverse complement strand
ATGGGGTCGCACAGAGTCGGACACGACTGAAGCGACTTAGCAGCAGCAGCAGCAGCATGTCCATTGAGTTGGTGATGCCATCCAACCGTCTCCTCCTCTTTTGTTCCCTTCTCCTGCTTTCAGTCTTTCTCAGCATCAGGGTCTTTTCCAGTGAGTTGGCTCTTTGCATCAGGTGGCCAACGTATTGGAGCTTCAGCATCAGTCCTTCCAATGAATATTCAGGATTGAGTTTCTGTAGGATTGACTGATTTGATTTCCTTGATGTCCAGGGGCCTCCTCCAGCACCTGTTCAAAAACCTTAGGCGTGTGTTTTTTTGGACCTGAGCCAAAGTCCTCCCCCAAGTCTGAGTCCAGATGCCACCTTCGGGTTCGGGTGAAGTCTTCTCTGACTGCTCCACTTGCCTGCTCTTTCTACATCCTTCCACAGTAGCAGTGGCTGCAGTGTTGTGCAAGTGTGCTGTGTGGTCTAGGACCCTCCTGGGCTAAGGATCCACCATCTGTTCATCCTTATATTCCCCAGACCTTGCAGGGCACATTGGCACTTGATAAGAACCTGTTACATATTAACAGTGAGTAAAATTACCTGGAAGGGTGTAGGAGGCCTATGGCCAAATATAACTTACATTGATCCCATCATGGATGAGCTCCCAGCAACAGTAACAATGTTCTGTATTGGGGGATGGAGGGAGTTTGCTCTAAGTTGGGACTCAACATCCAGCCTTGGCTATAAAATCTCTTTCCCTCTGTGACCTTCACCTGTTTTCTTTGGGTGGATTTAATAAGCTAAATTCAGCAGTTCTACTCCTGGATATATATCCCCCCCCCGCCCCAAAAAAATGCCAATTCAAAAAGACTCATCACTCCAGTGTTCACAGTAGCCTTCTTTATAATTGCCAAGATATGTAAGCAGCCTAGGTGTCCATCAACAGATGAATGGACAAAGAAGATGTATATAGATATATTCAATGGAATACTACTTAGCCATAAAAAAGAACAAAATTTTGCCATTTTGCAGCAACATGGATGGACTTTGTGTTCACAGAACTCAGGGCCCATGTATCCATGAAACTCAAGATGAAGTTAGAGTGAAATCATGTGTTTATGTAGTAATCAGCCAACTTCAGGGAATATTTTTATGATTTTTTTTTAACTAGTTGACACTGTCAAAGATTGCTTTCTCTAGAAAATATATTAACTTATTCCTACGTTTGTCTACAGTGTCATTTAAGTTAAATGGATTTAACTTTACTTTTAAAACTTCCAGCCACTTTTGCCAAATTAGAAGGAAACTATTTTTAGTGAGATTACAGAAATAATTCATGATCAAGGTCTTTTTCCATGGGAGGGATGCTGCTGTTTCATATTTGGAGAAATTGATTGTCTTAGTAGAAAAAAGTTCTGAACACAAAGATTTTGTCCTGATGGATTTACTCAGAGCATCAAATTGGACATGCCTGAATGAGCTTCAGGAAGTTCCTGTCAGTGAATCAACAGTCTTCCCCTTCTCATACAAATTATCGGATGCCTGCTTGAGTAGGGCACCAGGCCGGATAGAGTCTTCGCAGCAGGGCCACCTCCTGCCTGCTATGGACTATACAGTCAAAGGCATCTGGCTTTGATGAAAGGAGAGATAGAAGGAAGTCGCAGAGAACAAAAATGCTGATCAGATAAATGTTCTTTTCTGTGCCAGGTCTTGTGCTTGGACTCAGGGATACTGACATAAATAATCATCCAGAGGATAAAGTGATTAATTTTTTTTTTTTTTNGATGAAAGGAGAGATAGAAGGAAGTCGCAGAGAACAAAAATGCTGATCAGATAAATGTTCTTTTCTGTGCCAGGTCTTGTGCTTGGACTCAGGGATACTGACATAAATAATCATCCAGAGGATAAAGTGATTAATTTTTTTTTTTTTTAATGTGGGAGGGAAGAGGCAGAGGAATTGTTCCAAGAGGCTGTGACATTTGAACTTGAAGAATGCTACAGAAAGGAGAGGGGAGGGCAAAGGGAAGAACGTGATCAAATGCTGGGGGGTATGAAATTCATGGATTCAGGGAGTGGCTGGATCTCAGGGTCCCAGAAGAGTGACAGAAGGTACCTGCAGACAATTGTGTCAGATCGTAAGGAGCACTGAAGGAGCTGTTGAAGGGTCTGGGCTTTATCCTGAAAGCATCAGGCAAGCCCCACTGCTTTTGCTTGTTTGTTTTTCCTTCTTCTTTTTTATTTTTAAAATTTTGAAAGTATGATAACACATTTACAGGAGACTTGGAAAATACAGAGCAAAGTTATATATGGTTCTACTACATATTAAAATTATTTTTTAAGTAGATAAATTAAGACTTTTAGTTGGAGTTTCAATATCAAACTCTCAAAACTTAATGAATAGAAAAGTAGAAGGATACAGTCGACCTGAAAAGCACTATAAACCAATTCAACATAATTAAGATTTATACAATTTTCCCACAACAACAGGATACAAGTTCTATTCAAGTCCCCATAGACTATAAACCAGGAGACAGTGAAACATATCCAGAGACATGAAGCAAGGTGCAAACATTTCATGGTCTAAAGGTATTGACATAGTACACAGCCTGTTCTCTTATCACTGGGAATTAATGTTAGAAATCAATATGAAAAGATATTTGAAAATAGCCCAACATTTTCAAGCGTGGTGCCCCACAGCTTTTTAAAGCAGGAGCAACATGGACAGATTCCAGGGAATGCGGGGCGTTTGGGTTGAAAATGGAGGTAGAAGAATCTGTGAGGATAACCCAGGGAAGAGATGACACAACTCACAGGAAGGGAGAAGGAGAGGGTGGGCAGGAGGGGACAGTTTCAAGCAACTTGTCTGGGTTAGCGTTGCCAGGGCTCAGCTGCTGCTGCTGCTGCTGCTAAGTCACTTCAGTCGTGTCCGACTCTGTGTGACCCCATAGACGGCAGCCCACCAGGCTCCCCCGTCCCTGGGATTCTCCAGGCAAGAATACTGGAGTGGGCTGCCATTCCCTTCTCCAATGCATGAAAGAGAAAAGTGAAAGTGAAGTCGCTCAGTCTGTCCGACTGTTAGTGACCCCATGGACTGCAGCCCACCAGGCTCCTCCATCCATTGGATTTTCCAGGCAAGAGTACTGGGGTGGGGTGCCATTGCCTTCCCCAGCCAGGGCTGAGAATCCTCCCTAAACCGAGGCTGTGCTTGATTTTAACATATGATATTGATATGCATCATGATGTAGCTCATGCAAGTGGCTTAAAAAAGAGAGGGCAAGAGACAGAAGCAATTACCTGAGGAACAGCGTTTTGAAATTATGCATTGAATGGAAGTTGTGCTCTTAGAATATTTGTGTTGAAGCTAAAAGGTGATGATGGAGTCACCTGCTGATATCTCATTTAATTTATTGCACCAGAATAACAGAGGCATTTTCATGCTGATATATATTGTTGAATTTGGTTCATGGTTATTCCCAGATTATATAGATGGACAGAGATTTTGTGTTTCAATAAAATAAAATTTAGATGAGCAAGGCACCTTGAATCGTTTAAATGTACAAATAAGGCTCTAATGAATGCTGCACAGCCCTCTGGAATACTTTGGAATGGTTTCAGCTTATCAGTTCATCTAAATTGTCTAACCAGTTTTGTTTTGGCCACGTCACACAGCATGTGGGATCTTAGTTCCCCAATCAGGGATCAAACCCACAACCCTTGCAGTGAAAGCATGGAGTCTTAGCTTACTGGACCTTCAGGGACATCGCCTAGTTTGTCTAACCAATTTTTGTATATGGAAATCTCCCAGGACTGTGTAGTGTGACTTTCACAGGAAAGCAATGCATCACAAAAGGTCACAAACACGATTTAAGAGACAAGGTTCAGGATGATGTGATCTCTGTTAGTTGCCTTTTGGTGCATTCATAGCCGTACATGGTTTGGTCCTCCTAGGGCCGACTCTCAAGTTCCTGTCTACCTTCTAGAGAGAGCTGGTGTGCTTCCCAGGCCATGTGGACTTGAGTAAATCTCTCTAGGAGAAAAATCTCTCCTAGTCTTAGGCAACTCGATGATGACATATTTTTCTGTGTTTTTGTGCCAGTTCAAACTCTATGCCATTAGGCTAGTTGAATCAGATTCTCCCAGTGCCTCCTCCCTGCCCTTACGTGAGGAAACTGCTGGAAGTTGTATTTACTTTTATGGGCTGCCAGGGCATGGCCGTCACCGCTTCAGAATGCCGCCGAGTGCTCTGTAACAATTAATAAGTCATGGCAGATGGTTTGTCATCACATAGGAAAGTAAGGCAGGCATGCACCTAATTTGTCATAAACCAACAGTGTAAACCTTACACTTACCCTGTCTTGAGCACTTAGTTCTCTCAATGAGTATTGCACAGTAAAGGAACTTAAGGTTATAATTATATATCTGCCACATGTAGTATTTCAGGAAGACACATCAGCATGTGAACAAGTTCTTAAAAAGCTACTTGATAGTAAGGGACTGGTAGTCCAGTGGTGGACCGCGTGCTCGCACTGCAGGGCATGCAGGTTTGGTCTCTGGTTGGGGAACTGAGATCCCATATGCTGTGCTGTGAGGCCAGAAAAAAGAAAAAAGGACTAAAAAGTTAAAAAAAAAATAAAAAGCTACTTAACAATGAGAATTATTTAAATAAATGAACTAACAGCAGTATAGTTGAGACAGAAATAATACTTTAAACCATAAACCAAGAAGTTATACAGTAACAAAACTCCATTCATACATATACATATTTAAATTTATACAGTAACAAAACTCCATTCATATGGATACATATTTAAATATTTCCATCCCTTTCCATTCTGAGGGCTCAAAGTTATTGCATCCCAGGATGTAATTGGGTGAGGAAAAGAACCGTTGCCCTTTCATTTGGTTAAGGGAGGTTTTGTGGTACCAGTTGGATTTGTAAAAGGTCTTTGAAAGAGAAGATGTGTTGGCAGGATTGGGAGGAAAAGGCATGTCAAGCAAAAAGTGTGTGGCTGGAGTGAAGAAGCAGAGGAAGGGAGTGGTAGGGTAGCTGGCCAGAGCAGCTGAAGGGAATTCAAGACCTACCTCCTGGAATGAAATAGAAGCCCACCAAAGCTTCAGACACACAGTTGCCAGTTGAGCTTTCTGCTTGAATAGGAGCCCATGTTGCCTAGCGCTCCAAGGACTCTGAGGTTTCAGGTGGGGATCAGCCGATGAAATGGTCCTGCTGTGAGAACAGTATGAATCAAGACTGTGGTCTCTATGTGAGGAATTCGCATTTTGTCAGACCTTTTACCAGCTTTCCTTCCCTGGGCCCTGTGGCTTCCAGATTAAAGCTGTAAACAAACAGATTCACACTGAGAGCCCACTGTCTGCAGAGCACTGCAGTAGGTGCTTTGGATTGCCCTGAATTGCAAAGGAGTGGCCCTCAAGAGGCAGGCAAAGTGGGAATCCACGACTTTTAGTAAGAATGCTGATGGGAATACAGTGGTTATCCCAAATCCGTGTGTACTCAGCTGTAGCGTGTGGGATATAGTTAGACAGGGCTAAGGGAGTATTAAGACATTTAAAAATCTGTTTCCTAGTCAGTTTTATGTTTTTGGTTTTATGTGGATTTGGCTGCCATGTGGAAGCATTTAATATCTGAGATCTCTTTTACGGTGTTTTTGCATCTCAGTTTCTAAGCAGTCTGGTATAGCAGGAAAAGTACACACTTCTGAGTCAGGAGAACTGTCTTGAAGTCCCTTGGGTGTGTGATTTGGACAAGTTACTTTAATTTTTTCAGCTTCAAGCAGGCATACAGCTAACTCCTTGGTCTTGAAACGGAGTCCCCCTAAAACCAAGTTCCCAGTCTTACCCAGCCTGATACTTTTTGGAGTGATTAATAGATATTTGCATATTGAATCAATACATCAATATTTTATTGCTTATTTATAAATATTTATGGCTAGAGGTGTTTACTGATTCATAGTTATGCAACATGGTGGCTTTTCTTAATGGCTTTTCATGTTTATTCACAAAAATGGTTTTCCATATGTCTAAGTTTTATAAAGCAGTAATTGGTCTGGTTCACATATTGCTGAAGCCTGGCTTGGAGAATTTTGAGCATTACTTTACTACCATGTGAGATGAGTGCAATTGTGCGGTAGTTTGAGCATGGCTGGATGGCATCACGGACTCGATGGACGTGAGTTTGAGTGAACTCCGGGAGATGGTGATGGACAGGGAGGCCTGGCGTGCTGCGATTCATGGGGTCGCAAAGAGTCGGACACGACTGAGCGACTGAACTGAACTGAATTGGTCTGGAGAACAGCATGTACAATAGAATTATAATGCACGATTTTTTTGCGATTTTAATCTTTCTAGTAGTCACGTTAAACAAAGCTTGAAAACATCTGAAATTTCTTTTAGTATTTTACCTAGTCCAGTATATCTAAAATATTATTTTGACATGTAATCAGCATAAACATTATTTTTTCTTTTTAAATTTTTTAAAATTGAAAGATAATTGCTTTATAGAATTTTGTGGTTTTCTGTCATACAACAAGAATTAGCCATAGGTACACCCATGTCCCTTCCCTCCAGATCCTTCCTCCCATCTCCCTCCCCATCCCACCCCTCAGACTGTCACAGAGCCCCTGTTTGCATTCCCTGAGTCACACAGCAAATCCCCACTGGCTATCTATTTTACATATGGTATTGTAAATTTCCATGTTACTCTCTCCATACATCTCTCCTCCTCGCTTCTCCCCTCCCCCCATGCCCATAGATCTGTTCTCTGTCTGTCACCATAAACATTATTAATGAAATATTTCATATTCTTTTTAGAGGGAATAATTCTCCAAAATCCATTGTTGATTCATCTCAAACCACCAATGCATCTAAATTTGAATACCAAATTGGCCAAAAATCCTTGATCTCTATTTAGATGTCATAAAATTTACAGTTTAAAAAACTAGTTGTACATATGTAAATTATTATAGATGTACCTAAATTTTTTCCTATAACTGAATCAAGTATCAAGTTTTCAATTTTGATTTAAGTGGATTAAAATGAAAATGCAGTAACTCAGTTGCTCTAAGCACATTTCAAGCGCTTCATAGTTTTATGTGGCTGGTATTGAATAACACAACTAAAATTATCTTGAATTGTTTTTTAGTAGGTCCCCAGACTTTTAGGCAGCAGAATCATTTCATAATTAAAAAAAAAAAAGATATTCTAAACCTGGATTTCATCTTGGGAGTTGCCTTATACTGATTATGCTTAGTGGTGACGTCTGACACTCAGCTTGTTCTGCCTGCTAGATTGATGACATCTTCGAATGCAGCTCTCTAGCTTAGCCAAAGTAATGTTTAGTTGCTTTTAAAATGCTGCAGGAGGATGACTATTTTTTCATAGCAAGTGTCTGAAACCATTATCTTTTGAGTGAAAAGTCTGGATTTCAAACTGCTTGACTAGCCCAAGGTCCCATGGCTAGTCATGGGGCAAGTACCTCTTAAACCTGGACTTATGGGTCCTGGCTGCCATGGAGTCCTTATTTTGCCTGCTTTGGACACTTAAGGTCTTACCTGAAGGAGGACCCTTTTTTAGACCATATTTTTTGATTCTCAAATATATCATCAACTCCAGATCCAAAGTAGAATGTAGAAACCATGCTGTAGGCTGAGTTGTCTCAAAGGATCCTGGGCAGAGCAAGGCTGTGGAGATGAAAAGTCTTGGGGATAGAGGCCTCCTTAGTAGTAAAAAGCTATGTGACAAAGTCCCTTCTTCCTGCTTCTTCACTGACCTGTAAAGGCAAAATTTAACTTGATAGAAAAACAACCATTTTAATCCCCCACATAGTGGTGTCTTTAGTATGTTCATTTCTAATGTATGAAGTTCTCTTTTGGGAATGCCTCTTTTTTGCTCCTACATAAAACCAGTACAGATGATTCATAAGTGTTGGGTGGAAATGGATATGGGATACTTAGCTGAATGGTTCTTTAACGTTCAGTGTAACTGGTTTTTAGATACTGTTGTTTTCTGTATGCTTTCTTAATGAATAGTCAAAAGGGAGGGATAGAGCTCATTCCTTAAGCTCCTGGCATTAGCTATTTCACCAGTATTTGCATACTTGATCAAGAAGGTTAATGTTTCCAGTCAAAACTTCAAGTTGGAAATATTGGTTTAAATGATGCTTTTTCAGATGCAGTAGTTGTTTTCTCTCATTTTAACTGTACCTCTCTGAGCTCCCATTATCAAGTTCATCGTATTAAGTATTTAGATGTTCTGGGTAAAAATATGAAAATCCTTTGAGTTTTCACCCTCCACTACTGATGCAATACATCTTGTTTTTTTTTTTTTTCTGGCCATGCTGCATGGCTTGAAGAATCTTAGTTCCCCAACCAGGGATTAAACGCTCATCCTCTGCAGTAGAAGCGTGGAGTCTTAACACTGGACCACCAGAAAAGGCCCTAATGCAATACATCTTGAAGACCCCCCCTTTTTTGTTCTGGGCCACTAGTCAGAAATGTCCTTATGGACTATTTTCCAGGAGGCTTAACTCTAAAGGCAGATAATCATTAATTGTGTAAGTGCATTTTAGAATTTTTGCATCTATGAAGTGATCATTTGTTACATCTTGCCTTCTCTGCATCCAATTCACTGAGGGTTTAAAAACTGAACAAATAAACCTGCCTGAGTTGTATGCAAATAAAAGTTAGACTTGCAGTGAGAACTTGAATAGACTGTGTAGAGTATTTGAATTTTGTGACATCTATTTGGGCAAATAAACTATGAGGCTATCTCGAGATGAAAAACACATTAAGGACAACATAAATGAGCCCCAACTTTGGGGGGGGGTTACTCTCTGGTTCTTTATTATGTTATGAGTTGTAAGGATGAGGTTATTAGCTTGACAGCTCTGTTCAAGACAGTAACTATTTTAAACCCTCCCATTCCCCTGTCTGGGGAGACAGTTTTACAGCATACTAAATTATCATTTTTTTAAAATTAAATATTCCCAGAGGCCACCAGTAGCTTCTAAACCTGGCTGCACATCCGAATTACTTGTGGAACCTTTAAAAAAGATAGATCGCAACTTTCCACCAATTTCACCAGAAATTGGTGAAATTTGTCGTGGAATTTGTGCTTTTTATGGAGCTCCCAAGCTCTATAAAAAGAGCTGTAAAGAGTCCTTTGTCAGCCCTCTTCCTCCCAGAATAAATGCATTAAACTCAAGAAATAGGATCAATACAGTGTCCCTCCAATATAACCTAATTAAAAAACTGTAGGTCAGGGAGAGATCCGATTAGGCATTGCACTTTCTGCTGTGGAACTGGGGAGTGGTTTTCTAGGCTGATTCATCTTCAGAGAAAAGTTTCTGGAGAAGAAGCCCTTAGAGTATGCCTAACACAGGTAAGTTCTTTCATTTCTCCTTAGCATAGAACCCCTTCTGCTTTTCCTCTCCAGGGTGGGGCCTAAGTGCACCTGGTAATTTACAAGAGAATGGGTGACACGTGGAGGTTTAAACAGAGGCTCTGTGTAGGTTCAGACAATCTGTATGTCGTAAGTATTGCACACCTGTTGGCAGAACACTGCTTTAACAGTGGCTGGGTTCCCGGAGTGCCCTGCACCAGAACAAACCAGTATTTTCCTAGAGGCCTTCCTGGTAAACATTTTTGGATTGCATTTGTTTGTTGCGTCTGTCTATAGGTAATGCCCTGCTTGGCAGTTGCCACTACAACTGGAAGCCAGTATGATAGCCGTTGCCTCCAAGCATAATGAATGACACACTGTCTTTGATAGGTTCTTGGCCCTTACTCTGGTTTCCACAGGGAAGGGGTGAGGCTGCATGGGATGTTTGCTTATGTTGTACTTAATTTGGTTTCTATTCTAAGACAGCCTCAGAGGTTCTTTGTCTCTGAAAGATTTGTTAATCCAAGTGAGTGATTGTATTCTGTACTATGTTATGTCATGGAAAAATAGTGAAAAGATATGCATAATCCTTTTGACACTGGCATCTTACCGTTAACTGCCGTATTTCTATGATACTGTTTTAGCACTTGTATTTACTGTTGTTATTTAGTTGCCCAGTCATGTCCAATTCTTCGTGACCCTCCATGGACTGCAGCCTGCCAGACTCCTCTGTCCATGGGGATTTCCAGGCAAGAATACTTGAGTGGGTTGCCATACCCTCCTCCAGGGGATCTTTCTCACCCAGGGATCGAACCTGCATCTCCTGCATGTCTCTAGCATCACAGGCAGATTCTTTGCTGCTGAGTCACCGGGAAGCCCCCTTGTATTTACTGAATTTCTAGAAAGGCTAGTGTGCATGTGTGCAAATAAAATGTAACATCTTATTGCTGAATTATTTCATTGAATATATCACACACTGGTTCTAAAGACTCAGTGAGAAATGTTGGGTTTTTAAGACCAATGATGGAAAAAAGAGAAAGAATCATTATCAGCTTGAGTTTCTTATCACTTCAGGGTTTTGATATAGTTAATATTCAGTATCATAATTTTAAATGCTGACTTGTTCTCTGTGCTAGAAAAATTTGGGTGTCTAAAGGCTATTTCTTGCTTCCCATAATATAATAAGGTAGATTATAATATACATTAAGGAAGGTTCATACAGTCCTGTAGGTCCCATTTGATGAAAGTGGTTATATAATCTAACCTTCATGTTAATCAAGTAGCATGAAATACTATCAGTCTGTCAGTAGCCTAGAAACAGTCTTTCCCAAAGCAATGAGGTTAACCAGATACACTCAGGAATGTCCTTGCAACTTCTAAGCTTGTGAAAATAGAAACAGCCAGTTTGGGCTTTCACTTGCACTTAAAAATATTTGCAGTCAGGCCACCAGGCCACACAGATACAGAAAGGAAATTTTTATGAATATTAGATTAACTGTTAAAGTAATAAAAAGCACCAGCTTTAAAGTCATCATTCAATTAATATTTGAGGATTATTATGAAACTATCAATTAAGCATGCCATCAGTCATTTTATGTTATTTATTCAATTTAGATTATATTAATGTAGTTTTAAATGCATGACATTTATTTAGCATCATCAGGGAACAAATGATCTCTGAGTAAATTTTTTCAGGTCACGAAGTTTAACCCTTGATGTGTCAAAACATTTCAGGTGAATAATACTGAACAGAATTCTTTCCAAAGTGTATTTTACTATTCTCTGTATTGTATCTGTGCTGTCAGAGGCTGTCATGATTCAACCATATCTAAATGAATTCAGATCATCAGCAAATGTATTAATTATTAAAGATTCATTATATGTGGCTACCTTATTTTATTTATTTTTGGCTGTACTGGGCCTTCGTGGCTGCACTCAGTTTTTCTCTAGTTATGGTGCTGCTGCTGCTGCCAAGTCACTTCAGTCGTGTCTGACTCTGTGCGACCCCATAGACGGCAGCCCACCAGGCTCCGCTGCCCCTGGGGTTCTCCAGACAAGAACACTGGGGTGGGCTGCCAGTTCCTTCTCCAATGCGTGAAAGGGAAGTCGTTCAGTCGTGTCCAGCGCTTAGCGACCCTATGGACTGCAGCCCACCAGGCTCCTCCGTCCATGGGAGTTTCCAGGCAAGAGTGCTGCAGTGGGGTGCACTGCCTTCTCCGCAGTTACGGTGAGTGGTGCGCGGACCTCTGATTGCGGTGGCTTCTCTTGCTGCGGAGAGCATGGGTTCTAGGCCTATGGGCTTCAGTAGCTGCAGTGCGTGGGCTCAGTAGTTATGGCACCCAGGCACAGTTGCCCTGCAGCATGTGGAGTCTTCCTGGGCTAGGGATCGAAACCGTGTCCCCTGCATTGGCAGGCAAGTTTCCTAGCCACTGGATCACCGGGGAAGTTCAGGATGGTCTCTTTTTATACCAAAATATCCTAAGGCTGCTATCCTTCAGAAGTTTTACGCCTGCTTTTTGTTGTCTTCTGGTTTTTCTATCCATGTGAGCCATCAGCTGACATATTTCAGTTACTCAGCTGTCAGTGTGCCTGCCCATAGGAGCCTTCACCTATCCACGATTTGATGCTTTCAGTCTAACATAAACTGAGGCAAGATCAGAATTGCTGGAATGGTGCATCCCATGGGAGAACAGAGTCAGACACAACTGAAGCGACTTAGCAGCAGCAGCAGCAGAGGAGATGGGTGAGGTGAGGTAGGAATTCTTAGTAACAAAGATGGACAGACTTTGTGCCATCTGTTTTTGACTCTAGAAGACACCGTGCATTATTCATTAATTCTAGGGATCCAAAGATGAGAACAATGTGACTCATGCCCTTAGGATGCCTCCCAGTTGATACGGGCCAGGCTACCGCAGAAGGATGACTAGATCATGGAGGGCATCGTGGAGACTCCACTCTGGGATTCATGAAGGCTGGGGTTTTAGATATGTGATGTTTCTGGATTAAAAAGGTAGATCTTTTGGAGGCTCTTTCAAAATGTTTACAAAAATAAATACTCTATGTTTGCCATTGTTTAGAAGTTCCAATTCATAGTAAGGAAAGTACTAGAATAAAAATTAATAAATGTAGTGACTCTGGAGTCTGACAACCCTATATTTGAATGACTTTGAGAAATCTTATTTTTAACTCCTTTTGTCGACTCCAGAATGGAATTGTAATGCCTGTCTTATAAGGTTGCTGTGAAGACTTAATAATACACACGAAATGCCTGGCAGAGTACCTGACTCCAGTTCCATGTCTCACGAATATCATTTCTTTTTTCTACCTCTTTTCTCTCTTGTACTTCCCTTAAATGCTGTTTGATAATTAATATCTATAATAGAGTGAAAAGACAAAATGAAATTTTTTTTCTTATTTTGCTGAGGCTCTTTTAAGTAATGTTTTTTTGTCATTGAATGACAGTCACATCATTTGAAAGGCTGGCCTAATAATAGCCTGAGAGATTTGAAGCTGAAAAAGTACAGATTTTCAGTTGAGTCTTGACTCCAATGTAGATCCTGAAAAAGGAGAACTGAAGAATTCAATACTCAAGACTCAGATACCTCCCTCCATACACTATTGTATTGTAATTGATTTGACCCCTTTCATTAAAACAAATCAGATGCTACAGAGGCACCACAATCGACTCCAAAATAATAATAATAACGTGAAAGTGATCGCTCAGTCGTGGCCGACTCTTTGTGACCACATGGACTATAGCCTACCAGGCTCTGCCATCCATGGGATTTTTCAGGCGAAAATACTGGATGGGTTGCCATTTCCTTCTCCAGGGGATCTTCCCAACCCAGGGATCGAGCCTGGGCCTCCCTCATTGCAGGCAGACGCTTTACCATCTGAGCCACCAGGGAAGCCAGTGATTAAAAAAAGGCATCATAAACCCTGGATGTATAAGATACCGTGGAACCACAGCGGCACCTTTGCTGACCTTGAGCTTGCCTGAACCACTTAGAGTGTTCATTCTGGGAATCTGGACATTTTTCTCCTTCCTGTGAAATGTTTCCGTTCATCAGTCAATTCACCATACCATGCTGTTTTGTAATTTCAACCTATGTTGCTCTAGCAAACCTTCAATTACCCTGAGTAAATCAAGAATAGAAAATGACTTGGGTTTCTTGCTCTTCACAGCTGTGTTAGTGAAGAAAATACATTTTCACTGACCCTCATACAATTCTTCTGTCAGAAATAATGCCCGTTGAAAGCTCAGTTAGTTACAGTTCTGTTTTGTTTTTAAGTAACTTTACGTTTTCCTTCCCAGTCTCCTCTCTGGCCTAATCTTGTTTTTTCTTTGAAGGTGAAACACTTAACCGTCCTCACCAGTATTCGTTTCTTCATAAATTAAGTTTTTCACAAGTCGATTTAGGCTGTGCCTTTTAAAATAATAGAACTATAGATTTCCACCCTGATCACTTTTCTTTACCCGTTGTGTTAGCAGATGTTCAGCGTTTCGTCTTCCTTAAGAGTGTAGTTTCTCACTGACTTGGCTTCAGATAGGGATTCTCTGCTCTTGCGTTTTGTCTGTAAGAACTTAAGCTGTTTAAAGCTGTTTGCACTTGTGGCCAAGAGTCCTGGTTCCCAAAGCAACGGTTTATCACCCACCCCGTGTTATCTTTGCTCTTGTATTTCTCCGGTCACAGGAACATGAGTGCAGCCTGGTGGGCTGTCCCCCGGGGGCGTGCGTGGACTCGGAATGCGTGGACTGTTTGTGGCGAGCCCTGGGGGTCAGGCTCATGTTCCTGGAGTGCTCTGAGCAGCTTGGCTAATCTGGCAGCATAGTATGTTCTTGTGGTTAAATATAGACATACAGGCACTCTGCAAGTTGTAGGTCAGTGTCTTACCGAGCAGCTAAAAATTGTCCCATTGGTATGAACAGTCTGCCCTGGACGGAAGGCCTGTTTTACTTTGTCTTCTACTGTAGGTTTTAGCGCCTGCCTAAAAATACACCTGGGCCAGAAATAGAGGAGACCCACCTGGTGGCCAAGACACTTACGGTGGCAGAGAGCAGTGGGACCATGGACTCGGTCACTCTCTTTTTCGGTTTCGGAACATAGTCTGTGCAAACGGTTCCCGACCGTGAGTTTGGGTTCCTTTTCAGGCTCATGGAGATTACAGCAGCTTGTTGGAGACGATCCTCTGTGATCAGCTTCATAAAAGGGCTTGGTAGGTATGAAAGGCTGATAATTGTGTGGAGTGGGTCACTGGTTATCAGAGTCTGGGTGGAGAGAGGGTGCTCTTAAAGGTTTCCATGGATGGGGGTGGTAGGGACACCTGCATCTCTATGCAGGAATTACTCCTAATGTCACTTGTTTAGAGAGGGGAATAATACCCTTTAGAATTTCTGATTGGGATTGCAATTGTTGGGATTGTTTCTGAGGTTAAGATTTGGTTAATTTTGTGTATGAGTCTGTAGAACAACAAAGTTGCGATGTCATGGAATTTTTCTGTGCACTGAAATTCTAAAAGATTTGGTCTGACTCTCTGGTAATCCGTTAAAAAAAAATTGCTAGTATGCATTTGAAAGATAGTTAACATCCCATTAAATGTTACAGCAGAGGTAGGGTTTATGCATGATTTCTTCTAAATGTTGATGTAAATATCCTTATTTGTTTTGTTTTAAACCTTTAAATGGGCCTAAAGCAGTCTTTCCTTTGCTTTGGGCCTAGCCTTCTCCAACATTTAAAAACTGTTTTTCTTTTTTTGTGTAGGAACTAAAAAACAGGATGCCATATGGTAACCAACATTAACTGGATCCAAACTGCATGTGGCTGCTTTTTCTTTATCCAAATAAAATAGCCTGGTTACATTAGCTCTATCATAATCTTGTGAGAAGTATTGTACAGGAGTTCCAAAAAATTAATGAGAGGAAACTTCCATGACACAGAATTAATTACATGCAACTTGGATATCAACCACTTTACTTTCTATTTAATGAAAGTAGAGGAAAAAGTTAATTTGTAAATGGTAAAGTCATACATACTGTTCTAGTAGAGGAGAAGCATTTTCTTTATTAATGATTTGGGAGATTTAATTACTTGCTAATTATTCTACTGCACTATCTCTAATAAGACTACTAGATATTTGCATATAATACCACTCTATTTCTAGGGATAAAATCTCTATTAGTCATTAATTTACCCCTTTATGGTTTATAAAGTGGAGTATATTAGGAAACTGTTTTTTTCCTCTCAGGAGATTTTTTTTTAATGTATAACAAGCATACAAGTTAAAAGGCAAAACTTACAGTTTTATGCTGTTGGAAAAATGCTCCATCATAATAGGACTTAATGAAATGATTCATATTTTTGTTTGATATCTCTTGGAAATGTTACTGACCCTTGCTGTATTACTGCTGGACAGACCGCTTGTGTGCTCTGGTAGCCAGCTCAACTTCTTTTTAAACTCAGTGTCTCTCTTGCTCACAATCTATAAACTTAACTTTTCTAAGAGATCAGTAACAACTAATATGGTTCTTTGAATTGAAAGATTTAGGATCACCTGAAATGATAAACTTGGGGTAGGCAAGTATCTATTAAGTGAATTTTACAGTCATTGTAGAGTCCATAACTATTTAAAAATTTAATAAGACCTATAATATTTTTTATTAAATGATCTGGCATCCAAGTAAGCACATATGAACGAGAAATTTAATAAATACTTTGATCTTGACAAAGTGAAGGACTTACTAGACTATCAAGGATTTCACTTATTCAGTGAAATGTTAATGATTTCATTATCACTTAATGTTAATTCAGTGTCAATGATGTAAATATTTGTGTAATTTCTATTATATGCCCTGCATTGGAAGTCCTTATTTATCTTGCTATAGATGTTGCAAATGTATCTTGAGTTATCATTTGTATTCACTTCAGTTCAGTTGCTCAGTCGTGTCCGAGTCTTTGCGATCTCATGGACTGCAGCACGCCAGGCCTCCCTGTCCATCACCAACTCCCAGAGCTTGCTCAAACTCATGTCCATTGAGTTGGTGATACCATCCAGCCATCTCATCCTCTGTCGTCCCCTTCTCCTCCCGCCTTCAATCTTTCCCAGCATCAGAGTCTTTTCCAATGATTCAGTTCTTCTCATCCAGTGGCCAAAGTGTTGTAGCTTCAGCTTCAGCATCAGTTCTTCCAGTGAATATTCAGGACTGATTTCCTCTAAGATTGAATGGTTTGATCTCCTTGCAATCCAAGGGATTCTCAAGAGCCTTCTCCAACACCACAGTTCAAAAGCATCAATTCTTCAATGCTCAGCTTTCTTTATGGTCCAACTCTCACATCCACACCTGATTACTGGAAAAACCATAGCTTTGAATAGATGGACTTTTGTCAGCAAAGTAGTGTCTCTGCTTTTTAATATGCTATCTAGGTTGATCGTAGCTTTCCTTCCAAGGAGCAAGTGTCTTTTAATTTCATGGCTGCAGTCACCATCTACAGTGATTTTGGAATCCAAGAAAATAAACTCTGTCATTGATTCCATTGTTTACACATCTGTTTGCCATGAAGTGATGGGACTGGATGCCACGATCTTAGTTTTCTGATTGTTGAGTTTTAAGCCAACTTTTTCACTCTCCCCTTTCACTTTCATCAAGAGGCTCTTAGTTTCTCTTTGCTTTCTGCCATAAGGGTGGTGTCATCTGCATGTCTGAGGTTATTGATATTTCTCCTGGCAGTCTTGATTCCAGCTTGTGCTTCATCCAGCCGGGTGTTTCGCATGACGTACTCTGCATAGAAGTTAAATAAGCAGGGGGACAATATACAGCCTTGTTGTACTCCTTTCCTAACTTGGAACCAGTCCCTTGTTCCATATCCAGTTCTAACTGTTGCTTCTTGACCTGCATACAGGTTTCACAGGAGGCAGGAAAGGTGGTCTGGTATCCCATCTCTTTAAGAATTTTCCATAGTTTGTTGTGATCCACACAGTCAAAAGCTTTGGCATAGTCAATAGAGCATAACGCATATGCAGAGCATCCATATCATACGTCATGCAGGTATAGTACTGTAAACGTATGTATGTGAATGTATTTGATAGTAGAATGCATATTGTAATGTATGTTGTACTGGTGTGTATATATATTACATTATGATATAGATTATATTAGCAAAGACATACATAGGATCGGATTCCTTTTCAAGTCCCCTCACCCCCTGTCCCGCATCATGTTCTCTCCAAGGGGATCCTAGAGGGGAACAGCTAGAACCTTGGTTTGTGACATTTGATGTCAGGAGAGGGTAGCTTCTGGCTCTGCTTTATGGTGGTCGTCTCCACATAGCCAGCCTGCCTTGTCTTCATTGTGCCTCCAGATTGGGTCCCTGTGTCATGCGCCCACTAATGCAGCTGCAAACACTTCTCTTACCTTCGATTCTGACTTCAATATGGTTCTGATAACATGGCCCAAGAAGCTGGGTTTGCCCTTCCTGGTGGGCCTGAGTCTAGCACCCACACAGCAGCCCACGTACCGCTGCTGCTCCTACAGCCTCTAGAGCCTTCTTGACCGTGACACAGCAAGAAACACATTTTGTGTTAGGCCCAGAGCACACACAGGGACCTATCTGTGAACCCAGACAGGGATGGGAAACAGAAGTGTCGTGAAACAGTGCTTTCCCTCACTAGACAAGGTGCCGTCCCGCTGCTGTTGTTTTCTTCTGTGGTTTTCTATTCTGTTTGATTGCAGGCATCCTGCTTGTGGTATCTTGTGACTGAGTGTACTAAATTTTAAACTTTGTCTTTTTTATTGAATTTTGAAGAGCATGTTATACATACTGGGCTTCCCTGATGGCTCAGATGGTAAAAAAAAAAATCTGCCTGCAATGCAGGAGACCAGGGTTCAATCCCTGGGTTGGGAAGATCCCCTGGAGAAGGGAATGGCTACTCACTCTGTAGTCTTGCCTGGAGAGTTCCGTGGACAGAGGAGCCTGGCAGGTTATAGTCCATGGGTTTGTAGAGAGTTGGACATGACTGAGTGACTAACACTTTTTTTTTTTTAACATATTAAGGATTCAGTGAACATTTGTTATGTAGCAAATTGGTTAACTGATCTCACTAATAGTATTTTCAGACAACAATATTTCTGAAAAGACTCAAACTATATTGTAACATAGGTATGATCAAGGATGCCTGTATAAATGACATCCCACCTATATTCACCTTTGCTGTGTGTTCTAAGTGTAAATGCTCCAAGATACACACTATTCAGTCCAACACATTTAATTAATGTGAAAGGTTGTGGCTGGACTTAAAAAGTCTTAGTGAATATTCTAACTTATGTGATCAAACCTACATTATAGATGGTATTTAGTTTTTTATATAATTTATTTTTATATTATTATAGCATTCCTTCATTATTGCCACTAAGGCAATAATGGAAACTGAACAAATGAGCCTTATTTTTTTTTTTACAAAGTGTTGTATTATGAAAAATTCTCAAATACATATACAAGAAGAAATAATATACAATATACACATATAAATGCAATATGCAACTCATCACCATCACTCAGTTTGAGCAGTTGGCAAGCTAATGGTCATGTTTACTTCATACATACATTTAAGAGATCTTTTTCTCTTAAATATTTTGAGTCAGTTATGGACATCATTTCATTGAACTCCATATAATCAGTATACAGGCTAGAAAATATAGATGTTTTCTTACCTACCCACAGTGCTACTATCTTTCCTAACCATGATTCTTTGTTACCTAGTATCCAAATTCAAATTCGTATTCAATATGCTTTGACATTAAAAAAAAAAAAAATGACTTCTAACAGTTGGTTTGCTCAAATCGTGCAGAAGAGCTGCATATTATGTTTGGCGGTTCTGTCTCCCAAGTCTCCTTTAATCGTCCTACTTACGTTTGTGTGTCTGTATGCATTTGGCTGTGCCAGGCCTTAGATGGGGCATGGAAGACATAGTTCCCTGACCGGGGATCTAGCCCAGACCCCTGCTTTGGGAGCATGGACCCTTAACCACTGGACCACCAGGGAAGGCCCCCATTCCACCTATTTTTATCTTTCATTGACTTGTAGAAATTAATGCACTTTTCTTATAAACTGGACCTAATTCTGGATTACTTCCTTTGCTTCCTAAGGTGACATTTAACTTGCTTCTGTGTCCCCATTATTTCTTATAAATGATTGTTCTAGTGTTTTTGAAAACTGGATGTGCTTGGACATAGGGTGAGAAACATTTCCCTCTTGGCCCCACTGCCAAGGTCATTTCTGTTCTTGCACTAGAAGACTCGGAAGCCCTCTGCCATTCTCAGGAATACATAGCTGACTGTTTTCAGTGTTTGGGGTCAAGAACTCTGACCAATATCCTACCACAGGGAGGGAATTTTGAGAAAGCTGCTAGAGTCCGTATTCTAAAGAAGTATCTTAAATACCTTAATCATGGTAACATCTCACCAGGAAACATCTCTTGCATGATTTCCTTATTTGGAAGTTGTGATGTTACAGGATTTCAGGTCATCTCTATAAAATGTATAAGTAAAGTCACTCAGTCGTGTCCGACTCTTTGTGACCCCGTGGACTGCAGCCCACCAAGCTCCTCAGTCCATGGGATTCTCCAAGCAAGAATACTGGAGTGGGTTGCCATTTCCTTCTCCAAGGGATCTTCCCGACCCAGGGATCGAACCCAGGTCTCCCGCATTGGAGGCAGACGCTTTAACCTCTGAACCACCTGTTCTGATGGGTCTCATCCAGCTTCCCACCTTCATTATTTTTTCTCAGGGTGAATACAATGGTCTTTAGTTTGTCCCTCAAACAGCCCCTTTGTAGCCCATCCTATACGACAATATCGATCCAACTTCTCTCCCAGAAACCTGCTAGCTTCAAATAAGATCCAGACTCATTGACTTGTCATCTTGTTCTGATGGGTCTCATCCAGCTTCCCACCTTCATTATTTTTTCTCAGGGTGAATACAATGGTCTTTAGTTTGTCCCTCAAACAGCCCCTTTGTAGCCCATCCTATACGACAATATCGATCCAACTTCTCTCCCAGAAACCTGCTAGCTTCAAATAAGATCCAGACTCATTGACTTGTCATCAAGCACTTAATTCTGATAATAAGAACTAAAGACTGCTTTTTTATAGGACTTACGAGTTTAAGTTTTCATTTACATGTACTTGTTCAATTATGCTGTTCTCACTGAGACTACCGTGGAAGCAGATGGGTTCAGTTCAGTTGTTTCATTATGCCAGGCCTTGTGCTAAGGGCTTGGGATCTTTATGGTCCAGTTCTTGAGGACATCTCAGTGCCTTGGTGAAAATAGCCTGCACGTGTCTGCTGTGTTGGGGGTGCATGGTAGGAGGACAAGGGGTAGGGGGAAGAGACCCTTGGCTGATGTCTCTAGGCGTCTGCCACACTGTGCCCTTGCCTCAGCTGCACCTTTCTCATCTCTGCTCGTCAGAGTCCTACCTGTCCTTTCAGCTTTGGGTCAGATGCTGTCTGTTCCACTAAGTCCGGAGAATCAGTGGCTGGGAACAGTTGATGCTTCTATCTTCCTAGGTCTAGCCCAGAGTTTTGTGAAAGGCACAGTCTCGGGACATGTTTTTTTAAAAAAATGTTGACATGGAGGACTTCCCTGGTGGTCCAGTGGTTAAGACCCCTTACTACCAATGCACAAGGCACGGTTTTGCTCCCTGTTTGGGGAACTAATCCTGTGTGCTATGTGGCTTGGCCTAAAATAAATAAATATTTATTTTTTAATGTTGACCCAAGTCCTGAGTTTATAGCGAAGCATAGTCAGGTTTCCTCATGTGTCCACCTATAGCTAGGGAGTTGCCAGTCTCAGAAGGGTGGAGTGGAGATAGCACTAGAAGGGTCAGGATTGTTTGTCAAACTTTCTTCTAGAGAAAAGACAGACCATGGACTCTCACTAATTTGCATTAAGTCAAGGAAAGGCAAGTATTAATTATTAAGTTGCTGAACTGTGAAAGTTTCAAATAAGTGATGTTTTATGCATTGTCAGCCTTCCCTGACAGCTCAGTTAGGAAAGAATCTGCCTGTGATGCAGGAGACCCCTGTTCAGTTCCTGGCTCGGGAAGATCCACTGGCAAAGGGGTAGGCTACCCACTCCAGTATTCTTGAGCTTCTCTGGTGGCTCAGCTGGTAAAGAATCTGCCTGCAGTGTGGGAGACTTGGGTTCGATCCCGGGATGGGGAAGACCTTTTGGAGAAGGGAAGGGCTACCCACTCCAGTATTCTGGCCTGGAGAATTCCATGGACTGTTTAGTCCAGGGGGTCACAAAGAGCCAGCCCCACTTTCACTTTCACTTATGCGTCGTCTGTGCATATTTTTACACAGTCATGGAACAGTGGAGCTAGAAAGGACAGTGAGGCTTGGCCTCTTTAGGAGGACAGGTAAGGAAAGGGCAGCCCAGGTGGTTCAGGTTCCTCCCCCTGGGTCACACAGAGCCGCGTCGGGACCCAGACCTCGGAGTCTCCATGCAATGCTCTTCCTCTGTTTGGCTTACAAAGCATGAAGTTAGTTGGAGTTCATAAAGCATATCAGTTTCACTGCAGACTAAAGGAATGAAGAACACTTCTGTCAACTGGATTCATTGGTCCTCTTTACTTTCCTCAGAGATCTGAGTGTGGTCCCCGGGCCAGGAGCATACCCTGGAAGCTGGTTAGAAATGCAGATTATCCAGCCTTACCCCAGAGCCCCTGAATCAGGAGAGGCCAACCCTTCCAGGTGAATCTGTGTGCAGAGTGTCTGAGAACTGCTGCATCCCATCGAAAGTCAGTAGATCTTTTTCAGAGCTCACATGTAACAGCGTAAGGCCTTGTCCAATTTATCACCACTTTTGAATTTAAAAATTTCTCATTAATGAGATTTGACTGCATGAAATGAGCCAGAAGAGGAAGAAAATAGAAAGGAAGAGAAGATGTGAGGAGGAGGAAGACGGGGAGAAAGGCCGGCGAGCACCCCGTAAATGAGAGCAGTCTGTCGGTTCTGTTCAGGAGGAGAAGGAAGTTGAAATTCAGGATTATCCTGTCTCTAGCAGGTTACCCGATCTCCTTTTGGTGAGAAAGGACCTTGAAATGTCAGTGTAACCTCATCTTCCTTTGCTCACAGATCTCGGCAAACATTCCTTTAGGCTCTGATGACAGCACTTAGACTTTGAAAATCGGGGGGAAAGTCCATGTAATTGCATCTGAGCAGATGACAGACATTTATAAAGGAGATCACTGAAGTGTTATTGTCGTTTCTCCAAGATAAAACACTGGAAGGCAAAGGAAGAGAGAAAGAAAACAGAGCAATGACTTGATGCTTTCTCTTTATCGAACTGCTTTACTCTCTCCAGGGTATTCTGTCTTTGGGAGACTAAAGACAAAACTGCATTGAAAGGCCACGGATTGTAGTAAATACAGAGTACTGTGCCTTCAAGTTCACTTGCTTCCTCTTAGGATAATAACCAGTTAAAGGTTATGTCATCAGGAAAGGAGAGTCTGTACCTTTCTAAGGTGTGTCATTAATCAGATTTCAATTCTTGATTATTTTTTGTGCTCCTAACCTTTCTCAGGGAGAAGGCAATGGCACCCCACTCCAGTACTCTTGCCTGGGAAATCCCATGGATGGAGGAGCCTGGTGGGCTACAGTCCATGGGGTCACAAAGAGTTGGACACGACTGAGCAACTTCACTTTCACTTCTCACTTTCATGCATTGGAGAAGGAAATGGCAACCCACTCCAGTGTTTTCGCCTGGAGAATCCCAGGGCCAGAGGAGCCTGGTGGGCTGCCGTCTATGGGGTCGCACAGAGTCGGACACGACTGAAGCGACCTAACAGCAGTAGCCTTTCTCAGACTCATCCAATGACTAAAAGATACATTCAAGTTCAGGAAGGCAGATAGCTTGGCAGGAGGTTCTATGAGTCTTTCTAGAAATTAATCAAATCTGTTAATCTATAGGAAGCCTCCAAGTTACAACTTTTATCTGTCATCCTTTGAAGTCCCCAAACTAGCCAGGGGGAAAAACCCTGTGGGCAAAGGGACTTATTTTATTTAGTCTTCATCACAAGCAACTGGTTGGTTTTTAACAACAACAACAACAAAAAACAGGGTGATCCAGGAAGTTCACAAGCTGTCAAGGAGACATGGGTTCAGATCCAGAGTCAACCACTCTGTGACTTTGGACAAATCACTTAACCTCTCTCAACATACACGGTCCTAGCTGTGAAAAGGAGATTGTTTGACCATCTAGGATTATTTTTGAGGATTAAAGATATTAATTATCCTAGAGCTATCTTATGAAATTGAAACTTGAAGGAGCACAATTTGAGAACTATAGAATTAAGAGCCAAATAGTGTAAGAGAAGCCAGGAATGTGGTCAACAAAAGTGAGGAATGTTGCACATTATGAAAACTTTATGGAGATTAAACAGAATTTAACATGTCATTGGATATATTTTTCTTCCAAGGCAAGATTTATTTCTGAGTATTTTTGCCTAGTAGTCTTTTCTTGACCTACTTTGAAATGTATAATATTATTGAGGAATCTTCCATCTCCTTAGAAATTTTTTCTGTTGCTCAAGCTAATTGTTTCATCTTATCCCAACATTTTCCACTTCCTAATAATGCTCATCAGAGGAAAATAATCCATCCAATCATACTTGGAGGGTTTCTTTTTTTTTTTTTCCTTTTCATCCTAATTTACTTTCCATGACCTTGAGGGTTTCTGGTCACTTTGAGTATTTGCAGTCCTTTTAAAATGCCATTTCTTAAGCACCCTCATAAATCCATTAGTGGACAATTTATTATTGTTCTATACACAGTGTGACATGTTCTCACAGTAGCTGCGTCATCCTTGGTTTGTTATGTTTTATGAAATGTTCCTGTAATCCCAGTAAACAAAATAAGTCCAGGAAAGGATGGATTAAGGGGGAAAGTGTGGCCCTAAAGAAGGACCCAGCTCTTGTTTATGAAAGAGGTTTGCCCTCCAAACCTACAAAATGAACAAGGCACTGAGAATCAGCAGGAAGAATAACTTGTGTCCAACTGCAGAGAAATCTGATCAGTTTGCTCCTGTGTTGAAAGGTAAGGTTACACAGATCTCTGGAAAGTAAAGTTGTATAAGGGGATCTCCCTTTCTGGGAGGGGTACCTCTTTTAAACAGTTATTACCTACTGTCTCAGGATACTTAAAAAAATGAGCATTAAAGTCTATTTGATAAAATTCATTTGAAGCTGAGATGATCTTTTACATCCACCATTTAAATATTCCACCCTGAGGGAATTCCTGGCAGTCCAGTGCTTAGGATTCATCGCTTTCACTGCAGGGGACTCGGGTTTGATCCGTGATTATAGAACTAAGATCCTACATGCCACATGACGTGCCCCCCCCACCCAAAAAAAAATCCCATTTCTACCCGTTAACTTTAAATGGAGTATAATCTATAAAAATATTACATCACTATGTTATATACTTGAAACTAATACATTTAAAATCAACTATGTGTCAATTAAAAAAAATATTTCCTTCCAGGAGTCAGAAGCAATAAATATTTAGTTTATGATAGTATGGTCAAGAAATGCTTGGTGACGAGAACAAAGCATAGATTCTTCCAGCAAGGTGACAAGCTTTGGTTATGTGCCTTGATGATCTTGAATTGAGAAAATGTCCATTGTCTTTCCTGCTTTTTGAAATAAGGATTTAGATAAGTTAAATTCCAAATGAGGGCTTTTAAGAATTTAATCAGAAAAAACTGCAAAATACGGAAAGGTTCTATTCTTCTCTTTAAAAGACATGATTTATTGATTTCAAAATTAATCAGATCAGCTCCTTTTGAAGGAAAGAAAGATGAGTAACAGAACCACTCATCTCCCAGCTTTCTCAAGGTTGAAAGATGTTTATAATGTGACTTCATAATCACTACTTAACACACAACTCACTTTATTTAAGCCAAAAAAAAGCCATTTAACCATGTGAGACTGCATGTCTATCACAAATAATTCTGGATTTAACCTGAAGAGAATGGTATAACTCTGATAAATGACAAACTATTTTTTAATATTTGATTGAATTATAGTTGATTTAAAGTGTCATGTTAATTTCTCCTGTGCAGCTGTATCATTCAGTTGTTTATCACATAATACTGAATATAGCATCCTGTACTGCAGTAGGACCTTGTTGTTTATCCATTTTATATAAAATAGCTTGCATCTGCTAATCCCAAACTCCCAATCCATCCCTCCCACTCCTACTCTTCCCGCTTGGCAACCACAAGCCTGTTCTCTCTGTCTGAGTCTGTTTCTCTTTCATAAATATGTTCATTTATATAACTTTTTAAAGATTCTACATAAAAGTGATATCATATGATCGTCTTTGTCTGACTTACTTCACTTAGTCTGATATATAGTCCATCCATGTTTCTGCAGATGGCATTATTTCATTCTTTTTTAAACCTGAGTAATATTCCATCATATAAGTATATCACATCTTCTTTATCCAGTCCTCTGTCAGTGGACATTTAGATTGCTTCCATGTCTTGACTATTGTAAATAGTGCTGCTATGAACATAAGGTTGCCTATATCTTTTAGAACTATAGTTTTGCCTGGATATATGCCCAGGCATGGGATTGCTGGATCATATGGCAAATCTGTATTTTGAGGGACGTTTGTACTGTTTTCCACAGCGGCTGCACCAGTTAACATTGCCACCAGTAGTGTAAGAGAGTTCCTTTTTTGGCCACACCCCCGCTAGCATTTGTTGTTTGTAGTTGTTCAGTCACCAAGTTGTGTCCAGTTCTCTGCTACTCCGTGAACCACAGCATGCCAGGCTTCCCTGTTTCTCCCTGTTTCCCTGAGGTTGCTCAAATTCATGTCCACTGAGTCAGTGATGCCACCCCAACATCTTATAGTCCATTGCCCTCTTCTCCTCTTGCCCTCAGTCTTTCCCAGCATTAGGGTCTTTTCCAGTGAATTAGCTCTTCACATAAATAAACTTTTCAATAATGGCCATTCTGGCTGGTTTTTAGTCTCTCCTTGTAGTTTTGCTTTGCATTTGTCTAATAACCAGTCCATTCTAAGATCAGTCCTGGATGTTCATTGGAAAGACTGATGCTAAAGATGGAACTCCAGTACTTTGGCCACCTCATGTGAAGAGTTGACTCATTGGAAAAGACTCTGATGCTGGGAGGGATTGGGGGCAGGAGGAGAAGGGGACGACAGAGGATGAGATGGCTGGATGGCATCACCGACTCGATGCACATGAGTCTGAGTGAACTCCGGGAGTTGGTGATGGACAGGGAGGCCTGGCTTGCTGCAATTCATGGGGTCGCAAAGAGT
>SJYX01001079.1:24752-48168 GCA_006410675.1 Oreotragus oreotragus | reverse complement strand
CTTCTTGCTATTCTCTGGAACTCTGCATTCAGATGCTTATATCTTTCCTTTTCTTCTTTGCTTTTCACCTCTCTTCTTTTCACAGCTATTTGTAAGGCCTCCCCAGACAGCCATTTTGCTTTTTTGCATTTCTTTTCCATGGGGATGGTCTTGATCCCTGTCTCCTGTAGAGTGTCACAAACCTCATTCCATAGTTCATCAGGCACTTTCTCTATCAGATCTAGGCCCTTAAATCTATTTCTCACTTCCACTGTATAATCATAAGGGATTTAATTTAGGTCATACCTGAATGGTCTAGTGGTTTTCCTTGCTTTCTTCAGTTTAAGTCTGAATTTGGTAATATAACTCTCCAAAAAGAGTTGTGCAAAATTAATACTCTTCAACAATGAATAAGTGTGACTTTTCTCTGGCAGTGAAAAATTAAAGTGTTAGCTGTTCAGTTGTGTTTCACTCTTGTGACCCTGTGGACTGAAGCCCACCAAGCTCCTCTTTCCGTGGAATTATCCAGGAAAGAATACTGAAGTGGGTTGTGATTTCCTTCTCCAGGGGATCTTCCTAACCCAGGGATCAAACCCAGGTCTCCCACATTTGTAGGCAGATTTTTTACTCTCAGCCCCCAGGGAAGCCCCAGCAGTACTGTTTATTATCTACTTTAAAAGTTTTTCCAAATTAATGGGTAAAAATGATATTCTATCAAGGATGTTTTAATTTATACTTCTTTTTTAATAAATTCATTTATTTTGATTGGAGGTTAATTACTTTACAATGTTGTATTGGTTTTCCCATACATCACCATGTATCTGCCACAGGTATACATGTGTTCCCCATCCTGAACCCCCCTCCCTCCTCCCTTCCCGTACCTCTTAATTTGTGAGGTTTAGTAACTTTTTAAATGTATTTTGGACATGTAGTTTTTTTTTTTTCTTTAGATTACATGCTATATAGACTTTTCTTTGGAGTTGTCTGTCTTTTTGGTTGTGGAAGACAACTTAACTTGTTAAGCATTTGGTAAATATCCTTGTTCATTTAAAACCAACTGAGAACAATCTAGTGAAAGAGTTAGTCGTGTCCGACTCTTTGCAATCTAGTCATGTCTGACTCTTTGCAATCCCATGGACTGTAGCCTGCCAGGCTTCTCTGTCCATGGAATTCTCCAGGCAAGAATATTGGTGTGGGTAACCATTCCCTTCTCCAGGGAATCTTCCTGACCCAAGGATCAAACCCAGGTCTCCTGCATTGCAGGCAGATTCTTTACTCTCTGAGCCACAAGGGGAGCCCTAATCAATCTGATTCTGTCAATAGGAAATAAGTTCATAATTTATGATATATCCATACAGTGGGATTCCATGCAGTTGTTAAAAAGGAAAGGGAGATTGTCTGCACTGATTTGCAAAGATGCCCAAGATACTTTGCTAAATAGACTAGACAATGACCGAATTATGTATATAATAGACTCTACACCACATCATTTATGTATACACGTATATGTGTGTGCTTAATCACTAAGTTATGTCCAACTTTTTGTCACCCCATGGACTACAGCACATCAGGCTCCCCTGTCCATAGGATTTTCCAGACAAGTAGATTGGACTGGGTTGCCATTTCCTCCTCCAAGGAGTCCTCCTGAGCCAGGGATTGAACCCAAGTCTCCTGTGTCTCCAGTATCGGCAGGTGGGCTCTTCACCACTACGGCACCTGAGAAGCCATGTATACATGTTTGTAAATTTCTGGATAACAAAGAGATGTGGATGTGAATGCTTCTGGTAAATACAAATGGAGATGAGAAAAAGAGTAACTTACTTTTCACAGTTTTTGTACAAATGAGCAGATGTTATTTTTATAATAAAAATAATTATTAGTAACTTTGCAAAACTGATTTATTATTATTATTATTTTTTTTTACTTTACAATATTGTATTGGTTTTGCCACCCATCAGCATGACTGATTTTTAAAAGTCACTTCCTTTTTAGATAATAGAGTTGGGAACAGGTCAAGAGGCTCCCCTTTCTACACTATGCTGCCCTGAGCAGAATCAAGGCTTTTCTGCAATACGTTGACATTTCCAGTGGCAGGCTTTCATGGCCTCCTTTCAGCAAGACAAAGGGAAACCTCTGTGAGAGGTGGGAAGAACCATGGGGTGGAGGGTGGGAGGCAGAAGAGTTATCTGAAGATGCAGCCTCATGAGTGATGAGGTGCATGTTTTTTCTCTTACTCATGATGATGATACTACATTATCTTATAAAACTGAAGCTTTTCAGAAACTATGCTTTCAAGGCTGAGGTCAAGGTACCTCTATTGCGAGGAAGAACAAATAGACAGGAGGGGGTAAACTTTCTAGAAAGGAGAAATGAGGTTAGTGCCAGAAGTAGAAGTTAAGTGAATCACGGGCTGATGATTCAGTAGCAAATCATCTTTGGGGATTGTCCCATCCACCAGAGTCTGATTGCTTTACAAGGAACTTGAGGAGCAAGAGGACCACCTGTATTCCGCAGGAGGTAGTAGCATAAAATTCCTTGCTTTTCAGGCTTTTCTCCTTGAGAATCCTTGACATCATTGGCCAAATGAGATGCACCTCCTTATCAGTTAAATATGAAGTATCATGTTTTGTTAATATCTATATAAAATTTTAATCCTATTCTATCATAATCTGTGTTGATTATAATAAAATTATTTTTATTCTCTATATTTTCAATGATACCTTCTGACTAGGAAAATGAGCTGTATATGCCCATTACTGACAGGAAAGGGAAGAGATCTCTTGTACCAGGTATATCTGGCTTTGATCTAGTTGTTAGATGTCCTTGTTCATGACATTCAGTTGCTAAAATGCAATTACCTTATTTATTTGTAAAAGAAAAACAGTAATCCTACCTGTAGAGAACCGTGTGAGAACTAAATGAAATAAAAACACATTGCAGTACCTTTCACTAGAGAGATATATTAATAACTAAAACTTACTGACCCCACCTCACATGGTAAAGAATCTGCCTGCAAAACAAGAGATCCAGGTTTGATTCCTGGGCCAGAAAGTTCCCCTGGAAAAGCACCTACCTGTAGAGAACCGTGTGAGAACTAAATGAAATAAAAACACATTGCAGTACCTTTCACTAGAGAGATATATTAATAACTAAAACTTACTGACCCCACCTCACATGGTAAAGAATCTGCCTGCAAAACAAGAGATCCAGGTTTGATTCCTGGGCCAGGAAGATCCCCTGGAAAAGCAAAAATGGCAACCCACTGAGTATTCTTCCCTGGGAAATCTCATGGACAAAAGAACTTGGTGAGCTATAGGCCATAAGGTCGCAAAGAGTCCCACTTGGCTTCGTGACTAAACAGTTATAAATAGTGAGTAAACAACAGTAACAAACACTGAACGCTTACTATCAAAGTAAACATTTAAGGCCCGTGATGTAGTTACTTTGTCTTTCATTTTAGAAATGAAGTAACAGAGACTTAAAGCAGTTATCCTAATAAATATCAAAGCCAGGATGTGAATCAAGCAGAGTTTCTGCAGAGCCAGCTTATTTAAGTGAACTGCCTTCCAGTGCCAGGGTTGGAGACTGTCACATACAATGTTAATGACCAATTTAGACAGCATATTAAAAAACAGAGACATTGCTTTGCCGACAAAGGTCTGTCTAGTCAAAGCTATGTCTAGTCAAAGCTATGGTTTTTCCAGTAGTCATGTATGGATGTGAGAGTTAGACACAAAGAAAGCTGAGCACTGAAGAATTGATGCTTTTGAACTGTGGTATTAGAGAAGACTCTTGCGAGTCCCTTGGACTGCAAGGAGATCCACCAGTCCATCCTAAAAAAATCAGTCCTGAATATTCATTGGAAGGACTGTTGCTGAAGCTGAAACTCCAATATTTTGGCCACCTCATGTGAAGAACTGATTCATTTGAAAAGACCCTGATGCTGGGAAGGATTGAAGGTGGGAGGAGAAGGGGATGACAGAGGATGAGATGGTTTGTTGGCATCACTGACTTGATGATATGAGTTTGAGTAAGTTCCAAGAGTTGGTGATGGATAGGGAAGCCTGGCATGTTGCAGTTCATGGGCTTGCAAAAAGTCAGACTCTACTGAGTGACTGAACTGAACCGAATTTTGATGAATTTTCCAAATATCAAAAATGAAATGTTGATACCATCTGTTGTGTGTTTAAAAACAGAGGTTTTACTAAAGGAATTGAATTGTTGGGTAGCATTTCATTCACCAAAGCCCCATCAGATGTAGCTCAAGGCTTTATCTCATTGATACTTTGCCCTTAAGGAAGAAATGTATTTCTGGCTTAAAGGTGGCTATATATATATTCTTTGAATTGCATGGTCATCATTCACTGTACATTAAGTTTTGGGGTTGCCCACTATGTGCTAAAACTAGGTTCTATTCAAGCCCCTGGAAATACAAAACTAAATAAAACAAAGTCCTTACTACCCTCAAAGCTCACAGTTAGAGCAGTGGATTTCAAGCAGTTCAACCACAACCCAAAGTAAGAAATTTATTTTACATTGAACTTCATAGAACACACAGACACACACACACACACACACACACACACACACACACACACACAAATGCACATACAATGCAGTTAAATTTCATAAAATAATCTTACTATATGGAATGTACTGTGATATTTTCTTTTTGTTCTATGTTATTCCACTCCATTTTATTCTAGTCTATTCTGTTTTTCCACATGTTGAATGCCCTAAATTATTTCAAGACACTAATGGATTATGACATGTAATTTGAAAAATACTAGTCTATGGAAAGAGCTGTTATTGTTTAGTCGCTAAGTTGTGTCTGATTCTTTTGCAACCCTACGGACTGTAGCCCCCCAGGCTCCTCTGTCCATGGGATTTCCCAGGCAAGAATACTGGAGTGGCTTGCCATTTCCTACTCCAGGGGATCTTCACAACCCAGAAATCAAACTTGCATCTCCTACACTGGCAGGTGCATGCTTTACCACTGAGTCACCCGAAAACAGCAGTTAAAAGGGCGAGTTCAATATAATATGGGAATACTCTAAAAGCCTTCTTGACAATGAACTCTTGGAGATAAAGGAAAGAAACTAATTGTCCTAAGGGTTGTTAGGTCAGGTAACACGAGGATGAACTCTGAGCCTCAGTTCATCCCTTGAGGGGTAAGAAATTGGTGGAAAATGGGAGGGGGGACGATCCAAGCAAATAAAACACCATATGTAGGTGTGAGAGGAAATGGTAAAAAGCCAAGCAAAGGAGAACAGGTGAAGAATGCTAGTTTCAGTTTGCGTTTGTGCATCAGGCAAAGGACAACCATTCTACAAAAAAAACTAAACTTACTAGAGACCCTGTTATAACAGAAGCAGTCGGTTCACATTCATTAGAATGATGTCCACATCTAGCCATGATGTCCATTGACTCTCTGCTTGGAGCCAGCACATTCTGCGCTAAAGCCAAAGAAGAGGAAGCTTGAACTTCAACCTTAAGAGAATCAGTTTAAGTAAGAAGTCAGACACGTATACAAATAATTTTGATACCATGTAATTAGTTCCATAATAGCAGTATATACATAGCGCAGTAAGTGTCCAGAGTTTAGTATAAGGAGTTTCAGCTTGTTTTAATTGTCACCGACTGTGAGATGGTCATTCCCGTATCCTGCTGATGGGAGTCTAAATTTATATAAAATTTCTGGAAAGGAACTTGACAATATGTTTCGATAGACTTAAAAATTTTGGCCAAACAATTTTGCTTATAGGAGGCTATCTCAAGTGCAACTCAAAAAGAGACCCAGCCCTCATAGGGCAGCTGCATCTCACCACAGTGTTGTGATAAAAAGAAATATAGTCTGGCAACCAAATGTATTTGAAATTGGTCCCAATCTTAACTACATCTCTGGAAGAACACTAAAGGGAATCCAATATAGCTGCACCTTACACGTGGTGATAAGGAATGGTGTGAAGGAGTTTATCTTGTCTGCATATGCATCCCAAAAGGGCCTGTGTTCTATGCCAGAGTCAAAGCTTGGGGAAGGGAGATATGAAAAAGAGTGAGAAATAAAACTATCCAAAATTAAACTGATTTGGTACAAGAGCAGAGAGGACTGCTATGAGAATGTGATCTCCACGGAAATGTGTTCAACAGTGGGGGAAACTTCCATGCAATATGAAATAAAGTTTAAAAAATATTTACGTTACCTCAAGTGACATCTGGATTTCATTTATAAGGATGAAAAATGTTTCCAGAAGATACTAAGTAATGATCAATTAAATAATATACTCTAAGCCACTCTGGTGGTTTAGGTGGCAAAGATGCTTCCTGCTCAGCTGGAGCCCTGGGTTTGATCCCTGGGTGTGGAAAATCCCCTGAGGAGGGCATGGCAACCCACTCCAGTATTCTTGCCTGGAGAATCCCATGGACAGGGGAACCTGGTGGGCTACAGTCCATGGGGTCACAATTAGTTGGACATGACTGAGCAACTAAGCACACAGCACATATATTCTTTTTTTTTTCCCCCCAAGCACATATATTCTTATGATATAATATATGCATCTCTTGACTGTCATAAGGTAGAAAAAATTGTTTAGAGACTGGAGAAAGCAGAATATAAGAACATAGAAGAGTAAAAAGTATACCAAAATAATAACATGGAATATATTTATTTTATTCTTTTACTTTTCTATATTTTCGACATTGCATGTAATGAACATGTATTACTTTCTCTATGCAGAAATTTATTTTTTAAAACCATTGGCTGGGCAGGGGAAATTATTAAAATCTGGGATCAGGAAATAATTACAAGAACCAGTTTTAACATTCTAGATGCCTGCTAGGTTTTATCCCAGGAAGCTGGCAAGATAATAATTATCCTATGAAAAACTTGAGTATGGAAACTTTGTTGTGCAAAGTATTAAGTGTTTTTATTTTAAAAGTGTCCTATAGGCAAGTGCTTATTTGCATAGGTTATTTAAAAGTAGGACTTCATGGCGCCTTTGTCATTGGTAATCACAATTACAGCAGCTAGAGCTTCCTTGATATCTCAGTGGGTAAAGAATGTGCCTGCAATGCAGGAGACCATGGTTCAATTCCTGGGTCAGGAAGATCCCCTGCAGAAGGGATAGACTACCCATTCCAGTATTTTGGGGCTTCCTTGGCAGCTTAGCTGGTAAAGAATCCAGCTATAGTGTGAGAGACCTGGGTTCAGTCCCTGGGTTAGGAAGATCCCCTGGAGAAGGGAACAGCTACCCACTTAAGCATTCTGGCCTAGAGAATTTCATGGACTGTATAGTCCATGGGGTTGCAGAGAGTCAGACATGAATGAACAACCTTAACTTCACAGCAACTAGACCCTTAATATTTTTGTCCTTACAGCAATCCTGTGAATACTGTCCACATATTTCAGACAAGGAAACTTATTGTTGTGGTGATTAAGATGTTTATCCAGATCCACAGAGAATTGATAGACTCAGAATACAATACACATTTGTCCTTTCTGTCACATTTTCCCTTTAACTAAGTAGTTACACTGGAGGAAATGTCAAATCATTTGTAATATGAGAAAAGCAAAAGGCCTAGGAATGGCATATGGGCCAACATTTCAGAGAAAAGCACATCCCTTACATCTTCCTTTTTTTTTTAAAACTTCTTCTTTCCATTATGCAATGGCAGGCACCAACTGGGCTGAGAAATCTATTCTCTAGAGCAGTGTGGAATAAGGAGCAGGAAGGTCTGTCTAAAGTTTTTACATAATCCTTGAGAGCACCCTAGCATTTTTTTAAATGAAAAGTACTCTACTAGCACCACAGATGTTTCAAGCCATTTTTTTTTAATTTTAATTTTTACTTTATTTTGCTTTACAATACTATATTGGTTTTGCCACACATCGACATGAATCAGTCACGGGTGTACATGAGTTCCCAACCCTGAACCCCCCTCCCACATCCCACCCCATATCATCTCTCTGGATCATCCCCATGCACCAGCCCCAAGCATCTTGTATCCTGTATCGAACGTAGACTGGCGATTTGTATCTTACATGGTAGTATACATGTTTCAATGTCATTCTCCCAAATCATCCCACCCTCCCCCTCTCCCACAGAGTCCAAAAGTTCATTCTATACATCTGTGTCTCTTTTGCTGTCTTGAGTACAGGGTTATCATTACCATCTTTCTAAATTCCATATATATGTGTTAGTATAGTGTATTGGTGTTTTTCTTTCTGGCTTACTTCACTCTGTATAATAGGCTCCAGTTTCATCCACCTCATTAGAACTGATTTTTAAAAGACTATTTGAAACTTGATAGATTGAAACTTTAGCTTATAATTCACCTTGGAATGAGCCAGGGTTGATTATTGCTACCAATTCTTACGTTCTTCAGACTTCCAGCTTTAATCACTTCCATTAAGCTCTGTACCACTCAGTAATTATGCATATGATGGCCAGCAAAAAATGAACAGCAACCTCAGGTCACTAGTAAGAGGTGCTATCCAACCTGACAACTGTGAGTCATGCACATGACCACCACATTGGTCCTCTTTATCCTCTGTCTCCAGATGGTATAGGTCCAGTCTGATCACAGGTGACCTTGGCCTGCAGTGACTTAAAGCAGGGTTTTGCTTCCTGGCCAGAGATTGAGGTCAGGCAGTGGCAATGAGAGCACTGAATTCTAGACACTAGACAAGTCACCAGTGACGAGACTCCTGACCCTTCGGGCTTTGTAGAAATTAATTCCCACAACGACAGAAAGTAGTGAAAGAAGTAAAGTATTTATTAAAAGGAAAAGTAAGAATAGGCACAGTGGGCAGGCTCAGAGAGTGAGTTGTGCCCCTGTGATCATTTGAATCATTTATACAGGGCTTTCTTCCAGATTTCCTTTGGCCGATCATCCTGCTTTGCCTGGTTCTAAGTCTGTATTTGGTTTATCTCCGGGTCCTCCCATATGTGCATGCATATCTCGTAGCCAAGATAGATGTTAAAGAAGAGGGTCGGTTGACATCATTCCCTTTTTGACTTCCAAAGAGGCTCCAATTAAAATAAATAAATTTAAATTAAAAAAAAAAAAGAGGCTATCTGCACACATGCCGTTGGGAAGGTCTCCTTGACTTGGAGAATGAGAAATATCTGGGCAGGATTTAGCTCCTCCTGCTTTTCATCTTGCAGTATCTGTCCACAGGAGACAAACTCCAGCTGTTCAGAGTGACGGGGCCCCATCTGTCTCCTGCCTCAAGTCACATTTGTGAGGTTTAATTCTGACTTGCTTTTATTTTTCAAATTCAGATTATTTTCAAAGATTTCCTTCAACTCCAACTTGGTTGAAGCTTGACTATTTTTCTAGCCTCTTCTCAGCCACCACAGTCAGCAAAGATTATCTTCTGTCATCTCTTGCCTGCAAAGATTCACTACATGACTGGTATTCCTTTTAGAAAGTTCACGCAGTACCAACACACCTCAAGATATGACTCTCAACCTTACCAGATTGCTCTAACACCTGATTTTTAGTTTCGCTGCCTTGGAGACCACCTGTTGAGACCATCTATTGTCCTGATATTCCTTAGCCTACTGATTAGTTCTCTCCTTAGTGGCCCTCTCCAGAAATTTCCTCAATTTGTTCCCTGAGTTTCTTCAAGACTGCTGCTGCTGCTGCTAAGTCACTTCAGCCATGTCTGACTCTGTGCAACCCCATAGATGGGGGCCCACCAGGCTCTCCCATCCTTAGGATTCTCCAGGCGAGAACACTGGAGGGGGTGCTCAGTCGTGTCCGACTCTTTGTGACCCCATGGACTGTAGCCTACCAGGCTTCTCTGTCCATGGGATTTTCCAGGCAAGAATACTGGAGTGAGTTACCATTTCCTTCTCCAGGGGACCTTCCCGACCCAGGGATCAGACTCGGGTCTCCCGCATTGGAGGGAGGCACTTTAAGCTCTGAGCCACCAGGGAAGCCCTCCTCAAGACTAATGGATGCTAATCAGCTAAGGATGCTAATCTCCATTCATTATTGCTTCTTATCCTCATGAGTTGGAATTGAGGCATAGACAACTTTTCATAAATATCTCTGAATTTTCCATTCTGATCTAGACATTGTGATAAGTCCTATAGAATATGAAAATGCTCACGACATAGTCTTACCTTTATTATATGAAATTTATTGACTTTTTAATAAGGAAAATATGGATAAAAAAATTCTAAGATAATTTGAAATGTGGTATGTGCTAAATAGAGCAATGAGGTTTGGAAATGAAAAACAGAGTAATTGTTTTGCCTGTAGCTATCAACAAAGCTTTCTGGAAAAGAAAGAATTTGAGCTGAGCTTTGAAGCAGGAAGAATTTAAATACAGATGGAGAAAGATATTCTAAACACTGGGAATGAAAAAGGTGAACATGTAAGACAGTGTATGGTAGGTTTTAGGCTTCCCAGTGGCTCAGTGGTAAAGAATCTGCCTGCAATACAGGAAACATGTCAGATGAGAGTTGGATCCTTAGGTCAGGAAGATCCCCTGGAGCAGGGCATGGTAACCCACTCCAGTATTCTTTCCTGGAGAATTCTATGGACAGAGCAGCCTGATGGGCTACAGTCCATGGCGTCACAAAGAGTTGGACACGACTGAAGTGACTAAGCAAGCACACACATGCACACACATGGTAGGTTCTGATTTTAAGAATTTTCTGTCTGTTTGGGCATGAGGACACTTGGAAGGAAATTGAAGGAATTGTCTGGAAAATTAGCTTCGTACTTGATCTTGTAGAAATCTGAATTATGATAAGGTCGCTGGGCTTTGTTCATCAGTGTAGTTACATACAGCCACTTTTCCCCAGCCTTTATACTCACTAGTAGTTGTTTTCCCCAGCCTTTATACTCACTAGTAGGAGTCATGTATAGGTAGGTGACTTGGGATATCAGAGAGAATGGATGGGAGCAAGGGAGAGGAGAGACAGGAAACCCACTAAAATCCGCTCCCTTAAGTGAAGTGAGAGAATGAGAGTCTCTATGCAGGTAGATGACTGCACTGGGTAAAGAATCTTTGCAGCCTACAGTCTGACTTAGCAGATGCTACAATTATGGAGGCAAAACATTTCCATTACAGTTCTCACTTTTGGCTGCTCACAGTTACTTATGATCTCAATTTCTGAAGGGTAATCTCAGATCAAGGCAGTTTTTGGAAATATTTTGGGAAGGATTCCATCGCATCACATCAAAAAGAATCAAAACCACATTTCTATAGCGAGGAAAAAAGAAGGAAAAAATGTTATTATTTTTTAATATCCAACATCTGAAAGTCTTCTTTTAATAAGTCACACTCATATTGCCTTAAGCTGGTTACAAAATAAGAAGTAAGATTTGGTGGATTTCATTCCAACCAATAGTTTAAAATTAACAGCAATTTAATTATTGATTTTGTTGTTGTTTTTGTTATGTTTTGTTTTAAGACCACTGAAGCCTGATCTTGAGTAAGCTTCTGAAATGACCAGTTGATATTAATAGGACTCTATCCTTCCCAGAGGAGCCTGGAACCTTCTGGCTTGGGGTCCAGGGTCTTGGGGTCTGGAGTTCTAGACAAGGAATTCCCTCCATTAAGTTGGAACTGCCACATGTCTTAAATTCAGAAGGTAATTTTGGCAGATGGATAAGAGAGATGTGTTGGAAACAAAGATTCTCCAGCTTGGAAGAAATGTTAAAGATCATCAGCTTCCAACTTTTCATTCTAGGGATAATGAAACTCAGTTAAGAAGATTAAACAACTTGCCCAAAGTCCAATATTAATTTATTGCAGAAGCAGAACTATAGCATGAAGTTTCTTTATTTCCAGATTGTGTCACTCTTATGTTTAAAATTATCCATCACTCCAGATACTGCCCAAAGCAGAATGCCAGAAGCACTTTCCATACTCAGTGGCTAGCAGTTGGCAGGATGCAGGGAATAGAAGATATGATCCTTGAGATCATACGAAAAATGCTGAGACTTCTTTAAATATACAAAGTCTATAAAGTTCTACTGGTAAAATTTTCCCTTCTTCCATTCTCATACCCCTTCCACAAGCTATTTCTCTATCACTTCTTGTGACTTGTAGAGTTGCCCTTAATAGTCATTTCCATTTTAACTTAATTTCACCTTCTACCTCCTAATCTTTCTCCCCTTAATCTCATGCCCCAATCCCACCAAATCAAGCTAATGTGTAAATAGTTCCAATTCAAGAGTGACTGCTTGCCTAGAGATCTCTAGAGGTTTTTCCACAATGATGGAAGGATGAGGTTGTAAGCACTGGGAAAGTTTATAGGCATCAACTTTTCAAATAGTTTGGAGACTGACTTCCTAGACAATATAGGTAAAAACAAGAATATAATGAATGGAATTTACATGAATTATTTCTCATCACTGCATCATGAATTCCCTTGCCACAAATTGTTAAGTNAATTCTATGGACAGAGCAGCCTGATGGGCTACAGTCCATGGCGTCACAAAGAGTTGGACACGACTGAAGTGACTAAGCACACACATGCACACACATGGTAGGTTCTGATTTTAAGAATTTTCTGTCTGTTTGGGCATGAAGACACTTGGAAGGAAATTGAAGGAATTGTCTGGAAAATTAGCTTCGTACTTGATCTTGTGGAAATCTGAATTATGATAAGGTCGCTGGGCTTTGTTCATCAGTGTAGTTACATACAGCCACTTTTCCCCAGCCTTTATACTCACTAGTAGTTGTTTTCCCCAGCCTTTATACTCACTAGTAGGAGTCATGTATAGGTAGGTGACTTGGGATATCAGAGAGAATGGATGGGAGCAAGGGAGAGGAGAGACAGGAAACCCACTAAAATCCGCTCCCTTAAGTGAAGTGAGAGAATGAGAGTCTCTATGCAGGTAGATGACTGCACTGGGTAAAGAATCTTTGCAGCCTACAGTCTGACTTAGCAGATGCTACAATTATGGAGGCAAAACATTTCCATTACAGTTCTCACTTTTGGCTGCTCACAGTTACTTATGATCTCAATTTCTGAAGGGTAATCTCAGATCAAGGCAGTTTTTGGAAATATTTTGGGAAGGATTCCATCGCATCACATCAAAAAGAATCAAAACCACATTTCTATAGCGAGGAAAAAAGAAGGAAAAAATGTTATTATTTTTTAATATCCAACATCTGAAAGTCTTCTTTTAATAAGTCACACTCATATTGCCTTAAGCTGGTTACAAAATAAGAAGTAAGATTTGGTGGATTTCATTCCAACCAATAGTTTAAAATTAACAGCAATTTAATTATTGATTTTGTTGTTGTTTTTGTTATGTTTTGTTTTAAGACCACTGAAGCCTGATCTTGAGTAAGCTTCTGAAATGACCAGTTGATATTAATAGGACTCTATCCTTCCCAGAGGAGCCTGGAACCTTCTGGCTTGGGGTCCAGGGTCTTGGGGTCTGGAGTTCTAGACAAGGAATTCCCTCCATTAAGTTGGAACTGCCACATGTCTTAAATTCAGAAGGTAATTTTGGCAGATGGATAAGAGAGATGTGTTGGAAACAAAGATTCTCCAGCTTGGAAGAAATGTTAAAGATCATCAGCTTCCAACTTTTCATTCTAGGGATAATGAAACTCAGTTAAGAAGATTAAACAACTTGCCCAAAGTCCAATATTAATTTATTGCAGAAGCAGAACTATAGCATGAAGTTTCTTTATTTCCAGATTGTGTCACTCTTATGTTTAAAATTATCCATCACTCCAGATACTGCCCAAAGCAGAATGCCAGAAGCACTTTCCATACTCAGTGGCTAGCAGTTGGCAGGATGCAGGGAATAGAAGATATGATCCTTGAGATCATACGAAAAATGCTGAGACTTCTTTAAATATACAAAGTCTATAAAGTTCTACTGGCAAAATTTTCCCTTCTTCCATTCTCATACCCCTTCCACAAGCTATTTCTCTATCACTTCTTGTGACTTCTAGAGTTGCCCTTAGTAGTCATTTCCATTTTAACTTAATTTCACCTTCTACCTCCTAGTCTTTCTCCCCTTAATCTCATGCCCCAATCCCACCAAATCAAGCTAATGTGTAAATAGTTCCAATTCAAGAGTGACTGCTTGCCTAGAGATCTCTAGAGATTTTTCCACAATGATGGGAGGATGAGGTTGTAAGCACTGGGAAAGTTTATAGGCATCAACTTTTCAAATAGTTTGGAGACTGACTTCCTAGACAATATAGGTAAAAACAAGAATATAATGAATGGAATTTACATGAATCATTTCTCATCACTGCATCATGAATTCCCTTGCCACAAATTGTTAAGTAGTGAGGGGCCTTAAAGAATATAAATGAAAACATAATATCACACTAGTTCTTCTTTGTTGAAGTGGAAAAATAATGCATCTATCAATGATGCATAAAAACTAACTACATCACTGAGAGTAGACAAGACAAGGAAATTCATTACTGCAATTTTTGTTGTCTGTGTTCATAAATGCAAGAACTGAATAAGTAAAGAAACAAAGGTACATGAAGAATATGAAGCAGCACAGTATGCCAGGTTCTGGGGGTATTTTCACATGCCATATCTCATTTAGCACTCACTCCAAATCTTAGTGGTAGGTTCTTAATTTTCAGTTCAGTTCAGTTCAGTCGCTCAATCATGTCCGACTCTTTGCGACCTCATGAGCCACAGCATGCCAGGCCTCCCTGTCCATCACCAACTCCCGGAGTTTACTCAAACTCATATCCATTGAGTCAGTGATGCCATCCAGCCATCTCATCCTCTGTTGTCCCCTTCTCCTCCTGCCTCCAACCCCTCTCAGCATCCAGGTCTTTTCCAATGAGTCAACTCTTTGCACGAGGTGGCCAAAGTATTGGAGTTTCAGCTTCAGCATCATTCCTTCCAATGAACACCCAGGACTAATCTCCTTTAGAATGGACTGGTTGGATCTCCTTGTAGTCCAAGGGACTCCCAAGAGTCTTCTTCAACACCACAGTTCAAAAGCATCAATTCTTCGGTGCTCAGCTTTCTTAGCTTAGGCCCATTTTGGAAGACTTTCAGTTTTACTGTATCTAGTTAAGAACCTGGAATGATAGGTCCATGAATCAAGGAAAATTGGAAGTGGAAAGAGTGAACATAGATGTTTTAGGAATAAGTGAAGTAAAATGGACTGGAAAGGGCGACTTTGATTCAAATGACCATTATATCTACTACCGTGAGCAAGAATCCCTAGAAAAAAATGGAGTAGCCCTCACAGTCAACAAGAGTCTGAAATGCAAACTCTTACTTGGGTGCAATTTCTAAAACAACAGGATGATCTCGTTTGTTTCCAAGGCAAACCATTCAATATCACAGTAATCCAAGCCTATGTCCCAAACACCAATGCTGAAGAAGATGAAGTTGAATTGTTCTGTGATGACCTACAAGACCTTCTAGAACTATAACCAAAAAAGATGTCCTTTTCATTATAGGGGACTGGAATACAAAAGTAGAAAGTCAAGAAATATCTGGAGTAACAGGCAAGTTTGGCCTTAGAGTACGAAATGAAGCAGGGCAAATGTTAATAGAGTTTTGCCAAGAGAACACACTAGTCATAGCAAACACCCTCTTCCAACAACACAAGAGAAGACTCTACACATGGATATCATCAAACGGTCAATACTGAAAAAGGATTGATTATACTCTTTGTAGCCAAAGAAGAAGAAGCTCTATACAGTCAGCAAAAACAAGACCAGGAGCAGACTGTAGCTCAGATCATGAACTGCTTATTGCCAAATTCAGACTTAAATTGAAGAAAGTAGGGAAAACCACTAGACCATTCAGGTATGACCTAAATCAAATCCCTTCTGATTATACAGTGGAAGTGACAAACAGATTCAAAGGATTAGCTCTGATAGGCATAATGTCTGAAGAATGATGGACAGAGGTTCATAACATTGTACAGGAGATGGTGACCACAACCATCACCAAGAAAAAGAAATGCAAAAAGACAAAGTAATTTTCTGAGGTGGCCTTACAAAGAGCTGAGAAAAGAAGAGAGTGAAAGGCAAAGGAGAATAGGAAAGATATATCCATCTGAATAAAGAGTTCCAAAGAATAGCAAGGTGAGATAAGAAAGCCTTCCTAAGAGATCAATGCAAAGAAATAGAGGAAAGCAATAGAACAGACAAGACTAGAGATCTTTTCCAAGAAAAAATAGAGATATTAAGGGAACATTTTATGCAAAGATGGGCACAGTTAAGGACAGAAACAGTATGGGTCTAACAGAAGCAGATGACATTATGAAGAGGTGGCAAGAATACACAGAAGAACTATACACAAAAAGCTTGATGACTCAGATAACTGCAATGGTGTGATTAGTCACCTAGAGCCTGGAATGGGAAGTCAAGTGGGCCTTAGGAAGCATCTCTATGAAAAAAGCTAGTGGAGGTGCTGGAATTCCAGTTGAGCTATTTCAAATCCTAAAAGATGATGCTGTGAAAGTGCTGCATTCCATATGCCCAGAAATTTGGGAAGTTCAGCAGTGGCCACAGGACTGGAAAAGGTCAGTTTTCATTCCAATCCCAAAGAAAGGCAATGCCAAAGAATGCTCAAACTACCACACAATTGCACTCATCTCACACGCTAGCAAAATAATGCTCAAAATTTTCCAAGCTAGACTTCAACAGTGCATGAACCAAGAACTATCAGATGTTCAAGCTGGATTTAGAAAAGGCAGAGGAACTAGAGATCAAATTGCCAACATCTTTTGGATCATAGGAAAGGCAAGAGAATTCCAGACAAACATCTACTTCTTCTTCATTGACTACGCTAAAGCCTTTGACTGTGTGGATCAGAACAAACTGTGGAAAATTGTTAAAGAAATAGGAATACTAGACCACCTTATCTGCCCCCTGAGAAATCTGTATACAGGTCAGGAAGCAACAGTTAGAACCTTACATGGAACAAATGACTGGTTCCAACATGGAAAAGAAGTAATTCAAGGCTATTTATTGCCATTCTGCATATTTAACTTATATGTGGAGTACATCATGCAAAATGTCAGGCTGGATGAAGCATAAGTTGGAATCAAGATTGCCATGAGGAATATCAGCAATCAGATATGCAGATAACACCACCCTTATGGCAGAAAGTGAAAAGGAATTAAAGAGCCTCTTGATGAAGGTGAAAAGGGGGAGTTAAAAAGCTGGCTTAAAATTCAGCATTCAGAAAACTAAGATTATGGCATCCAGTCCCATCACTTCACAACAAATAGAGGGGGAAACATGGAAACAGTGACAGACTTTATTTTCCTGGGCTCTAAAATCACTGCTTCCTTGGTGGCTCAGAGGTTAAAACATCTGCCTGCAATGTGGGAGACCTGGGTTCGATCCCTGGGTCGGGAAGATCCCCTGGAGAAGGAAATGGCAACCCACTCCAGTATTCTTACCTGGAGAATCCCATGGACGGAGGAGCCTGGTGGGCTACAGTCCACGGGGTCACAAAGAGTCAGACACGACTGAGCTACTTCACTTCACTTCACTTCACTTCATTTCACTTCACTTCAAAATCACTGCAGATGGTGACTTCAGCCATGAAATTAAAAGACACTTGCTCCTTGGAAGAAAAGCTACGACCAGTCTAGACAGCATATTAAAAAGCAGAGATATTACTTTGTTGACAAAGGTCCATCCAGTCAAAGATATGGTTTTTCTAGTAGTCGTGTGAGATTTGAACCATTAAAAAAGCTTAGCACCAATGAACTGATGCTTTTGAACCATGGTTCTGGAGAAGACTTTTGAGACTCCCATGGACTGCAAGGAGATCAGACCAATCAATCCTAAGGAAAATCAACCCTGAATATTTATAGAAAGGACTGATGCTGAAGCTTCAGTACTTTGACCACCTGATGCAAAGAGCAAACACATTTGAAAAGACCCTGATGATGGGAAAGATTGAAGGCAGGAGGAGAAGGGGATGACTACAGATGAGATGGTTGGATGGCATCACTGACTTGATGGACATGAGTTTGAGCAAGTTCCAGGAGTTGGTGATGGACAGGGAAGCCTGGCACGCTGTAGTTCATGGGGTTGTGAAGAGTTGGATACAACTGAGCAACTGAACTGAGGAAATACTTTTAGGTGGTTTTGATGCTGGTAGTTCATGGGCAATATTTAGCGAAATGTTAATTTAGACAAAACTGAAATTGATAATAATGGCTGAAGGCTGACCAACTGCAGCACAATGTGTGGCTCCTCCCCATCAGTCTGTATCTGGATAATTTATCAAAACTTTCTGACCCACTTCTTATACTCCTTCCTCATGTTTAATTACCATCTATTGAGCAGATTTGCATTAATTGTCACATTTAATTCTCACAGCCATGAAAGGTAGGTATTTGCTACATTCTGAGGAGAAAGGAACTGAGCTCGGAGACTTTTGATAGTATACCTGAGATCCTTTAGTTAATCAGTAATAACAGAGAATCATACTTTCACTGTCTGATTCCAAGACTTGCACCTTTTCCACTGTGGCATGGCACTTTCTCCATAAAGACTTACTGGTGAGTTGCTTCCTTTTTTAAAAAAGTTTAAATGCCACAAATTTAACATGCAGTATTTAACATGCGCTACGGTGCATGCGGGCTTTCCAGGTGGTGCTAGGGGTAAAAAGCTGCCAGCCAGTGCAGAAGATGTAAGAGATGCAGGTTCTATCCCTGGGTCAGGAAGATCCNACCCACTCCAGTATTCTTACCTGGAGAATCCCATGGACGGAGGAACCTGGTGGGCTACAGTCCACGGGGTCACAAAGAGTCAGACACGACTGAGCTACTTCACTTCACTTCACTTCACTTCACTTCAAAATCACTGCAGATGGTGACTTCAGCCATGAAATTAAAAGACACTTGCTCCTTGGAAGAAAAGCTACGACCAGTCTTGACAGCATATTAAAAAGCAGAGATATTACTTTGTTGACAAAGGTCCATCCAGTCAAAGATATGGTTTTTCTAGTAGTCGTGTGAGATTTGAACCATTAAAAAAGCTTAGCACCAATGAACTGATGCTTTTGAACCATGGTTCTGGAGAAGACTTTTGAGACTCCCATGGACTGCAAGGAGATCAGACCAATCAATCCTAAGGAAAATCAACCCTGAATATTTATAGAAAGGACTGATGCTGAAGCTTCAGTACTTTGACCACCTGATGCAAAGAGCAAACACATTTGAAAAGACCCTGATGATGGGAAAGATTGAAGGCAGGAGGAGAAGGGGATGACTACAGATGAGATGGTTGGATGGCATCACTGACTTGATGGACATGAGTTTGAGCAAGTTCCAGGAGTTGGTGATGGACAGGGAAGCCTGGCACGCTGCAGTTCATGGGGTTGTGAAGAGTTGGATACAACTGAGCAACTGAACTGAGGAAATACTTTTAGGTGGTTTTGATGCTGGTAGTTCATGGGCAATATTTAGGGAAATGTTAATTTAGACAAAACTGAAATTGATAATAATGGCTGAAGGTTGACCAACTGCAGCACAATGTGTGGCTCCTCCCCATCAGTCTGTATCTGGATAATTTATCAAAACTTTCTGACCCACTTGTTATACCCCTTCCTCATGTTTAATTACCATCTATTGAGCAGATTTGCATTAATTGTCACATTTAATTCTCACAGCCATGAAAGGTAGGTATTTGCTACATTCTGAGGAGAAAGGAACTGAGCTCGGAGACTTTTGATAGTATACCTGAGATCCTTTAGTTAATCAGTAATAACAGAGAATCATACTTTCACTGTCTGATTCCAAGACTTGCACCTTTTCCACTGTGGCATGGCACTTTCTCCATAAAGACTTACTGGTGAGTTGCTTCCTTTTTTAAAAAAGCTTAAATGCCACAAATTTAACATGCAGTATTTAACATGTGCTACGGTGCATGCGGGCTTTCCAGGTGGTGCTAGGGGTAAAAAGCTGCCAGCCAGTGCAGAAGATGTAAGAGATGCAGGTTCTATCCCTGGGTCAGGAAGATCCCCTGGAGTAGCGCATGACAACCCACTCCAGTATTCTTGTCTAGAGAATGCAATGGACAGAGGAGTCTGGTGGACTTCAGTCAATGGGGTCACAAAGGGTCTGACACAACTGAAGTGACTTAGCACATGGTGCATTACTTACTGCTACTCCGTCCATTAGATTTTCCAGGCAAGAGTACTGGGGTGGGGTGCCATTGCCTTCCCCGACTTACTAGCTAATTTTCACATATTAAAATTATACCCTTAACTCTGCATTCTACAACCACAGACTCTCCTTTAGTTTTCTGACCATCCAAAAGAGCCAGGCACTCAAATAGTATTTACTAGGAGTTCAATAACAATGTACTCAGTTCCCCTGAGGTTTCCGCAGGCTGCTCCAAGTGGTGGCAGATGCACACTTCCTATGTGCTCTTGGATGACTCACTGTCTTAAATCCTGTTTTTAACATGAGAAAACTCATATAATTTTTTAGTATTTGAGTCACAGGAATTTTGGGAAGGGTAATGATGATGCCGTGGTAAACCTACAGTTAATCAAAGTAAAGATATTAATTTGTAAGTAGAATATTAATTACTTATTAAGGAGAGATAGTACTGTTTAAAAAAAAAAAAAAAAAGGATTTCTAAGTCTCTTTGCCAGAACCAGGATGGGTTTAGTGTGCTCAAATCTTCTGATAAGCAAAACAAGGTCTGGCACAGAGACAAAGGGTCAAGCTGCAGGGTGGCCATAGAAAGCAGATACTACGATCCTATAGGCCCAGAGGCTGGCATCTCACTCCTTATTACTCAGCCCAGGGCAGAATCAAAAATCAATTGCACCATGAGAGATGAGTTCAGTGTCTCAACTGACGCAAATACAACTTCCCACAAAGATTCCACCCTGGCTCAGTAAGGGCTGGAGAAGGGAATCGGAATAGTAGTAATAATGTTAGTTACTCAGTCGTGTCTGACTCTTTGCAACCCCACAGACTGTAGCCTGCCAGGCTCTTCTGTCCATGGGATTCTCCAGGCAAGAATACTGGAGTGGATTGCCATTCCCTTCTCCAGAGGATCTTCCAGACCCAGAAATCAAACCTGGGTTTTCCTGCACTGCAGGCAGATTCTTTACCATCTGAGCCACAGGGAAGATAAGGACCAGATTTTTACTGAATCAGAACCAGAAAGAGTGATTGTAACATCTCACAGAAACATTTATATAAAAAAATTTAAAAAAAATTTATAAACTGAGGAACATTAAAATAAGGGTAAGAGATCAGATACTTGCAATTTTGTTTTAAAATTTGAGGAAATAAGACTTAATGAAGCCTTTCCACTTCCAATCAATTTAGAAATCATCCCTCCAGAACCATAAGGAAAAAAAAAAAAAACAGCTAGGCAAAATATAAAGGTAGGAATCCTCTTAAACAGAGGAAAATGGCAAGTTTTAGGTTCTTGTAAATGGGAAGAGAAACCATTCAAGACAGTAATTAATTCATAGCACTAATCACATCAGGAGGGCAACACCCACACAGCATCATTTTAACTTAATACTTCCAAAAGGCCACAACTCCTAAGAGCATCATTTTGAAGGATAGTGCTTTATGGGCACAAATATTTAGCCCATAACAAAAACGGAGCTGATAGGGGATGCTTTATTCAAAGTTGAAAAGTCAGCTAAACTTGAGATGCAGAAAGAAATAGTTATCCACAATGGACAGTATATAGATTTATTGAAGAAAATAGCTACCTTAGGACCTATGAGCAGTGGAAAAGAATGATACAGAAAATTCCATACACCAGTGACATGACAAAGCAGAGTGTTTCCCTTTATGCACAATTGGTTGTGCATATTAATGCATTTCAAATTGGAGCCCCATTGTATATTACCTATAGGTTGTTGGATATTGTTATACTTACCAAAATGCCTTTGTTGTCATTCCCTGGAGTGGGTTTCTCTTTATCTATTATTTCCATTGCAAAATCATGAATCCATAAGCATTCCAGGCATTATCATTATTGCATACTGGACCAAATTGGGCCCTGTCTGAAAATTTTAAGTGCCATTCTGGTGTACTGAATGAACAAAGAAGATACACAATATCCCCAACAGCTTCTGACTTTGGCCAAGCTTATTGCAATTGGAATATGCAACACTCAATACATCAAACTCATATTCAAAGTGTATTCTTTTAAGATGAATAGAATATTAACCAAAAGGAATTCAAGATGCTATGAAGATTTAAGAATTCAAGACTATGGTAAATAGTAGAAGCAAAAATATCTAAATACTCAACATGATGTATGATGTTTACATCATGTTTACATGCATGATGTAAACATGATGGTTTAGAAGACAAACTTTAGAGAAAATAGATTTTGCATAAGATTGCAGATGAAATTACAGCAAAGTACATCCTCCGTTAGAAAGTGGTCCCAGAGACTTGTTCCCCTCTAGGTTCACTGCCTATAGTTTAAGAATAATTAATACATTATAAAAGTTTTAAGAATTATTAGAGGGGTGATCAATGCAAAGAAATAGAGGAAAAGAACAGAATGGGAAAGACTAGAGATCTCTTCAAGAAAATTAGAGATAGCAAAGGAACATTTCATTCAAAGATGGGCTCGATAAAGGACAGAAATGGTATGGACCTAACAGAAGCAGAAGATATTAAGAAGAGGTGGCAAGAATACACAGAAGAACTGTACAAAAAAGATCTTCACGACCCAGATAATCATGATGATGTGACCACTAATCCAGACATCTTGGAATGTGAAGTCAAGTGGGCCTTAGAAAGCATTACTATGAACAAAGCTAGTGGAGGTGATGGAGTTCCAGTTGAGCTGTTTCAAATCCTGGAAGATGATGTTGTGAAAGTGCTGTACTCAACATGCCAGCAAATTTGGAAAACTCAACAGTGGCCACAGGACTGGAAAAGGTCAGTTTTCATTCCAATCCCAAAGAAAGGCAATGCCAAAGAATGCTCAAACTACTGCACAATTGCACTCATCTCACATGCTAGTAATGTTCAAAATTCTCCAAGCCAGGCTTCAGCAATACGTGAACCGTGAACTTCCTGATGTTCAAGCTGATTTTTGAAAAGGCAGAAGAACCAGAGATCAAATTTCCAACATCCGTTGGATCATGGGAAAAGCAAGAGAGTTCCAGAAAAACATCTATTTCTGCTTTATTAACTATGCCAAAGCCTTTGACTGTGTGGATCACAATAAACTGTGGAAAATTCTGAAAGAGATGGGAATATCAGACCACCTGACCTGCCTCTTGAGAAACCTGTATGCAGGTCAGGAAGCAACAGTTAGAACTGCACATGGAACAACAGACTGGTTCCAAATAGGAAAAGGAGTACGTCAAGGCTGTATATTGTCACCCTGCTTATTTAACTTCTATGCAGAGTACATCATGAGAAAGGCTGGACTGGAAGAAACACAAGCTGGAATCAAGATTGCCGGAAGAAATATCAATAACCTCAGATATGC
>SJYX01001079.1:0-24393 GCA_006410675.1 Oreotragus oreotragus | reverse complement strand
TCAACATTCAGAAAACGAAGATCATGGCATCTGGTCCCATCACTTCATGGGAAATAGATGGGGAAACAGTGGAAACAGTGTCAGACTTTATTTCGGGGGGATCCAAAATCACTGCAGATGGTGACTGCAGCCATGAAATTAAGATGCTTACTCCTTGGAAGAAAAGTTATGACCAACCTAGACAGTATATTCAAAAGCAGAGACATTACTTTGCCGACTAAGGTCTGTCTAGTCAAGGCTATGGTTTTTCCTGTGGTCATGTATGGATGTGAGAGTTCGACTGTGAAGAAGGCGGAGCTCCGAAGAGTTGATGCTTTTGAACTGTGGTGTTGGAGAAGACTCCTGAGAGTCCCTTGGACTGCAAGGAGATCCAACCAGTCCATTCTGAAGGAGATCAGCCCTGGGATTTCTTTGGAAGGAATGATGCTAAAGCTGAAACTCCGTACTTTGGCCACCTCATGCGAAGAGTTGATTCACTGGGAAAGACTCTGATGCTGGGAAAGATTGGGGGCAGGAGGAGAAGGTGACGACCGAGGACAAGATGGCTGAATGGCATCACGGACTCGATGGACGTGAGTCTGAATGAACTCCGGGAGTTGGTGATGGACAGGGAGGCCTGGCGTACTGCGATTCATGGGGTCGTAAAGGCACGACTGAGTGACTGAACTAAACTGACTGAACTGATGAGTGTGGTTCTCTGTGTGTGCTGTTTGTGTGTGTGTACCTGTATGTGCATGAATGTTCTTTGCAATAAAGAAGAAAACACAAAGAAGAGTTATCTGGAAGGGGAAAAAATGAGAGGCAGAAAACTTTTAACATTTAACAAATCTTCAAATAGGTAAATTATATATAGTCATTATAGCTCCTCATTTTGCACATTTGATGACAAGATCAGTATTATTTAATCCTAAATAAGACACAATCATACTTTATCAATCTGTAATGAAAGACTATTAACATAGATATGTAGCAGGGGGGCAATTTTTTTCCATCTGGCACCAATGTTTCTTTAAAAGGCCACAGTCTTGGTTTAAAAAAATGCTCTGGTAAATATCTAGGCAAAAAGCTAAAAATCTTGGGGCAAGGCTTGCTAAAGGATAAAAAGTCAAAGTACATACTTAAACTGTTTTTAAGGATAAACAGGGTAAAATAATTTCAGGGACAAAAGAAATGGTCAAAAGTCTGCAACCAGGGAAAGCCAGTAGATTATTTTTGAGACTAATTAATAAATTTTATTGAACTTCCTAGGTGGCTCAGATGGTAAAGAATCCAACCTGCCAATGTAGGAGAGACAGATTTAATATGTGGGTTAGGTAGATTCCCCAGAGAAGGAAATGGCAACCCACTCTAGAATTCATGCCTGGGAAATCCCATAGACAGAGGAGCCTGGTGGGCTACAGTCCCTCAGTTTGCAAAGAGTCAGATACAACTTAGTGACTCAACAAAAACAATAGAATTTATTGCTTCAGTATAGTTTTAGACTTTAAGAATGATTGAGCAGAGTTCCATACATTCACCCCTCAGCTCGGCATAGTTTCCCTTATTACCAATATCTTGCATTAGAATCATGCCTGACATTTGCAGTCTTTATCATTAATGAAAACATATTGGCACAATATTGCTAACTATAGCCCATCTTTTATATTAAGGTTCACTTCTGTATTAAATATTTTTTGGATTTTGATGAAAGCATAATAACCTAAATCCATCATCACAGTTTCATATTAAAAAAATTTCACCGCCCCTCAAATCCCCTGTGCTTCACCTATTCATCCCTTTAGTCCTACCCTCCCTTCAACTCATCCCAACCTTTTACAATTGGATATGGTGTCTTACTCATCTCGGTACCTCTAATATGTCTAGCATTGTGTCTGATTTATAGTTGCCACTTGCGTGTGCATGCTCAGTCACTTAGTCGTGTCTCTCTGCGACCCTATGGACTGTAGCCTGCCAGGCTCCTCTGTCCTTGGGATTTCTCAGGCAAGAGTACTGGAATGATTTGTCATTTCCTTCTCCAGGGATCAAACTCGTATCTCTTGTCTCCTGCCTTGGTAGGCAGATTCTTTATCACTGAGCCACGTGAGAAACCCATAGTTGCCACTCATATGTCTTTAAAATGAATCAGACTCAAACAAATGCAGGCTTAAGGCAGGGCTTAAAAAGTAACAGTAATTAACATGAGGGAATTTGGACACCAAAGGGATCAAAGATTGCTCCAGATCGGGCCCTCTGGAAAGCAGATGTCAAAACGAGGTAAACGCACAGTAGATGTACTGGAGGGACAATGCCTGTAAAAGATAGGGGAGAAGGAGCAGAAGCAGGCAGGGAAATGTTTAGATCACAAAGCAAGTTAAATGCTTATGAAAACAGATGGTAGGAAAGAACACCAGGCAGGAACAGCCCAGACTAAAGTGCAGCTCTGGTATCTCACCCAATCTAACATGGAGACCCAGAGCAAATAATCTATTAATACTAGAAGATCTCCATATTGCACAGAAATGCAGACCCTTAACCTGCACCACACTTAGGCATTGGCTACTGCTATGTAGGAAGAGTGTGTTTGGCTCCAGTGCTTCACTGGATCCAGAAGGCAATGCAGCAATAAGCTGTCAACTGACTGCCCTTCATTTAACAGGCCCTGTCTCAAAAACAGATCTGAGTGACACTTCACCATGACTGCTGCAGACGCTTAGGACAAGAAAGAAGAGCTAGGAAGCTTCTTCTTTATCCAAACTCAATGCATCCTGGTGTGGCTTTATTATGCTGTTGAAAATACCTTGGATTTCAAAAATTTCAGAGTAAGACATTCTGAAAGTTACATATATAAATATGTATTTATTGTTTTCAATTATGACTTCCAACCTCTTTAAAATAGAACATTAAGAGCTTGTTGCCTGCTACTCAATTGTCAGGCAGTTTCCCCACCCACATTGCACTGAAATCTACCCACTTATCTATCCCTTCTTTAATTTTTATGCATGAAAACTTCTCTTGGGTGTTCACTTTCTAAAAATGGAGATGCATAATTTACTTGAAGATCTTAAAGTTGAATATTTATGAAAATATGTCAGTGGAAAGCATGTATTATTAGCAGGATTTAAACTAGGAAGAATGATTCCATTTCTATTGAATAGATAACATCTCTTAAAGTCCCAAAAAAGGAAAAAAAGAAGTCACGTAGCTTTTCCAAGGAAAGCACTTAGACAGTGCATGTGATTTATGAAACTTTATTTCTTCTCTTTTAGCACTTTTCACATTTCTATTTTTCTACCAACCTCTTAAGTAATAGATATGATTTATGACACATAACTGCCTTAAAGTATTTTCTTATAAATGTTTCAATGGCTGTCATGGAAACAGCTGAGAACAATTCATTGTAAAGATCTGGTTTTAATGATCATATTTGAGGTTTATTGCCCTGGAACCTCATGACAGTATTTTCCAGTCATGTTATCATCTTTTATAGAATCCTTTGAATAGGATCATTGGGTTGAATCAGTTATATAACACAAGACTCTAGTTCATCATACAAACTCAACAATTGATTAAATTAGTCTAAGCTATTTATATTAACTGATTTCAAAATACATATTAAAAAGTAATTTTCTAGAATGACTTTCACAAAGTAATGAGAAAAATAAGCTCGAGCTTTTATTCAAGCTGATGGTATGCTAGTACCCACTCTTGTTTGTTTAATAGTTGTAAATAAAAGGCATCCTTGATTAAAATTCCTCAAGTAAATATTAGCAATTATAAGAAAGTTTCATTTACTTATATCCCCCAAGCTTGATTATCTTCTAATGCTTTCCCTCTCAGTAAATGACATGTTCATTTAGGAATACCAAGTTCTACTAATTTTATCTCCAACATATATATCTATGTTTGATAAGAAAGCCTTCTTAAGTGAATGGTGCAAAGAAATATAGGAAAGTAATAGAATGCAAAAGACTAGAGATCTCTTCAAGAAAATCAGAGATACAAATAGAACATTTCATGCAAAGATGGGCAAAATAAAGGACAGAAATGGTAAGAACCTAACAAAAGTAGAAGAGATTAGGAATATGTGGCAAGAATACACAGAAGAATTATACAAAAAAAGTCTTAATGACCTAGATAACCACAATGGTGTGGTCACTCACCTGGAGCTAGATGTCTTGGAGTGTGAAGTTAAGTGGGCCTTAGGAACTGTTATCATGAACAAAGCTAGTGGAGGTGATGGAATTCTGGCTGCGCTATTTAAAATCCTAAAAGATGATGCTGTTGAATGCTGCACTCAATATGCCAGCAAATTTGGAAAACTCAGCAGCGCCTACACAAGTGGAAAAGGTCACTTTTCATTCCAATCCCAATGAAGAGCAATGTCAAAGAATGTGGGAACTACCACAAAATTGCATTCATTTCACATGCTAGCAAGGTAATGATCAAAATCCTTCAAGCTAGGCTTCAGCAGTACATGAAATGAGAACATGATGTACAAGCTGGATTTAGAAAAGGCAGAGGAACCAGAGATCAAGTTACCAACATTCACTGGATCATAGAAAAAGCAAGAGAATCCAAGGAAAACATCTACTTCTTCTTCATTGACTATGCTAAAGTCTTTGACTGTGTGGATCGCCACAAATAATGGAAAATTCATAAAGAGACAGGATACCAGACCACCTTACCTGCCTCCTGAGAAATCAGTATGCAAATCAAGAAGCAAAGGTTAGAACCAGACAAGGAATAAATGACTGGCTCAAAACTGGACAAGGAGTATGTCAAGGTTGTATATTGTCACCTTGCTTATTTAAGTTCTATGCAGAGTACACCATGTGAAATGTCGGGCTGGATGACTCACAGCTGGAATCAAGATCCCTGGGAGAAATATCAATAACCTCAGATACGTAGATGACACCACCTAATGGTAGAAAGTGAAGAGCCTAAAGACCTTTTGATGAAGGTGAAAGAGGAAAGCAAAAAAGCTGGCTTAAAACTCAACATTCAAAAAACATAGCCACTGTGGAGAACAGTGTGGAGATTCCTTAAACAACTGGAAATAGAACTGCCTTATGACCCAGCAATCCCACTGCTGGGCATACACACTGAGAAAACCAGAATTGAAAGAGACACGTTCATCACAGCACTGTTTATAATGTTCATCGCAGCACTGTTTATAATAACCAGGACATGGACGCAACCTAGATGTCCATCAGCCAATGAATGGATAAGAAAGCTGTGGTACATATACAATGGAGTATTACTCAGCCATTAAAAAGAATACATTTGAATCAGTTCTAATGCGGTGGATGAAACTGGAGCCTATTATACAGAGTAAAGTAAGCCAGAAAGAAAAACACCAATAAAGTATACTAACGCATATATATGGAATTAAGAAAGATGGTAGCAGAGAAGTCAGTGGCACCCCACTCCAGTACTCTTGCCTGGAAAATCCTATGGATGGAGGAGCCTGGTAGGCTGCAATCCATGGGGTCACGAAGAGTCAGACACGACTGAGCGACTTCCCTTTCACTTTTCACTTTCATGCATTGGAGAAGGAAATGGCAACCCACTCCAGTATTCTTGCCTGGAGAATCCCAGGGACGGAGGAGCCTGGTGGGCTGCTGTCTATGGGGTTGCACAGAGTTGGACACGACTGAAGCAACTTAGCAGCAATAACCCTGTATGCAAGACAGCAAAAGAAACACAGATGTATAGCACAGTCTTTTGGACTCTGTGGGAGAGGGCGAGGGTGGGATGATTTGGGAGAATGGCATTAAAACGTGTATATTATGATATGTGAAATGAATTGCCAGTCCAGGTTCAATGCATGATACAGGATGATCGGGGCTGGTGCACTGGGATGACCCAGAGGGACGGGATGGGGAAGGAGGTGGGAGGGGGGTTCAGGATAGGGAACACATGTACACCCGTGGCGGACTCATGTTGATGTGTGGCAAAACCAATACAATTTTGTAAAGTAGTTAACCTCCAATTAAAATAAATTTATATTTAAAAAAAACAAAAACAAAAAATAAAATCATGGCATCTGATCTTATCATTTCATGGCAAATAGATGGGGAAAAAAGTGGAAACAGTGACAGACTTTATTTTCTTGGGCTCCAAAAATCACTGTAGATGGTGACTTCAGCCATGAAAATAAAAGACGTTTGCTTCTTGGGAGAAAAGCTGTGACAAACCTAGGCAGCATATTCAAAAACAGAGACATCACTTAGCCAACAAAGGCCAGCATAGTCAAAGCTGTACTTTTTCCAATAGTCATGTGTAGATGTGAGAGTTGGACCATAAAGAAGGCTGAGTGCTGAAGAACTGAGGATTTTGAACTGTGGTGCTGGAGAAGACTCTTGAGAGTCCCTTGGTCAGCAAGGAGATCAAATCAGTCAATCCTAAAGGAAATCAACCCTGAATATTCATAGGAAGGACTGATGCTGAAGCTCCAATACTTTGGCTACCTGACATGAAGAGCTGACTCATGAGAAAAGACCCTAATATTGGGAAAGACTGAAGGCAGGAGGAGAACGGGACGACAGAGGATGAGATGGTTGGATGGCATCACAGACTCAATGGACATGAGTTTGAGCAGGCTCCAGAATCCAGTGAAGGGCAGGAAGGCCTGGTGTGCTGTAGTTCATTGGTTTGCACAGAGTCAGATGTGACTGAGTGACTGAACTACAGCAGATTAAAACTTGTGGTGAACAGCTTTTCATATGATTGCTTGTTATCTGCATATGTTCTTAGGTGAGATATCTGTTCAGATCTTTTGTCCATAGGGTTTTGGCATTCTTATTGTTGAGTTGTAAGAGTCCATTATATATTTTAGATGCAAGTCCTTTATCAGGTAGCTGTTTTGCAAATATTTTATCTCAAGGTACTGCTTTTGTTCTCATTTTCTTAACAGTGTCTTTCACAAAACAATTTATTTTAATTTAAATAAAGTCCCTGCTGCTGCTGCTGCTAAGTCGCTTCAGTCGTGTCCAACTCTGTGCGACCCCATAGACGGCAACCCATCAGGCTCCCCCGTCCCTGGGGTTCTCCAGGCAAGAACACTGGAGTGGATTGCCATTTCCTTCTCCAATGCACAAAAGTAAGAAGTGAAAGTGAAGTTGCTCAGTCATGTCCGACTCTTCACGACCCCATGGACTGCAGCCTTCCAAGCTCTTCTGTCCATAGGATTTTCCAGGCAAGAATACTGGAGTAGGGTGCCATTAAGTCCCACTTAACCTTTTGTTTTTCTTTCAAGAATCATGCTTTTGGTGTTGAATCTAAAATTTTATAACCAAGCCCAAAGAGACTTATTTTTTCCATATGCTATCTGCTAAAAATTTTAGAGTTTTGCACTTTATATGAAAATGAAAAACTATGAATTAATTTTTGTGAATGGCATAAGGTTTGTGTAAATTCATTCATTTACTTTTATCTGTAGATTTTCATTTGTTCCAGCAACATTTGTTAAAAAGATTATCCTTTCTCCATGGAATTGTTTTTGCTCACTTGTTGGAAATTTGTTAATTATATACCCGTATGGGTCTCTATCTGGGCTCTCTATTCCGTCCCATTGGGATTTTTGTCTATTCTTTTACCAATACCATGCAATTGGGGATTATTTTTAACTTTAAATTCCAGTATATCATACACTGAGAATAAATAAATCATAAGTGCACAGTTCAATGGATTTCTACTAAATGAACACATCTGTGTAATCTGTCCCCAAATCAAAAAAACTCTGTATTACTAGCATCTTAGAAGCTCTTTTCCTTTCCCCTCAGGGAAGCCTGGCGTGCTGGGGTTGCAAAGAGTTCATGAGGTTCCAAAGAGTCAGACTTGATAGTGACTGAACACCAATAGAAGCTCCTTAAGTTCCTCCTTCCAGCTACTACACCTTGCTAGGAAAAGCACTATTCTTTTCCTATAAAGTTCTGATAGCATAGGTTTCAAATTTTATATAAGTAGGAATCATAGAGTATATAGTTTTATGTGTGTCTGGCATCTTCGGCTCAGCATTACGTTTGCAGGAGTCACCCATATCCACGTATATTGTTTTAAATCATTCTCATTGCTGTTTAGTATTATGGCAAAGGTATCGGATTAGATTTCAGCTTTGACCTATTACAATAATGCTGCTATGAACATTCCTGTACATCTTGGTAGGCAGAGGTGTGCATTTCTATTGAGTACCTACCTAGGAAGCTGTCTCTTATACACATCTAGATGTGTATAAGAGACAGGCGCATGACAACCCACTCCAGTATTCTAGAACACCAATAGAAGCTCCTTAAGTTCCTCCTTCCAGCTACTACACCTTGCTAGGAAAAGCACTATTCTTTTCCTATAAAGTTCTGATAGCATAGGTTTCAAATTTTATATAAGTAGGAATCATAGAGTATATAGTATTATGTGTGTCTGGCGTCTTCGGCTCAGCATTACGTTTGCAGGAGTCACCCATATCCACGTATATCGTTTTAAATCATTCTCATTGCTGTTTAGTATTATGGCAAAGGTATCGGATTAGATTTCAGCTTTGACCTATTACAATAATGCTGCTATGAACATTCCTGTACATCTTGGTAGGCAGAGGTGTGCATTTCTATTGAGTACCTACCTAGGAAGGGAACTGCTGATTCCTAAAGGAGGTGTATGTGTAGCTCCAATGTGTGCATGCATGCTCAGCTGGGTTCAACTCTCTGAGACTCTGTGGAACACAGCCCACCAGGCTCCTCTGTCCATGGGATTTTCCAGGCAAGAATATTGGAGTAGGTTGCCATTTCCTTCCCCAGGGCATCTTCCTGACCCAGCAATTGAGCCCACGTCTCCAGTAGAAACTGCCAAAAGTTTTTCAAAAGAAGTTGTACCAATTTACACTGGCCCCTTTAGGGTACAGTTGGCCATAAAGCTTCATGAAACCTTTCCAGACATCTAATGTTCAGCTGACTTTGAGAAATACAGTTTTAGGAGCTTCCCAGAACCTCAACTTATTGATCCAGATTCTCCAGATTTATACTTTTCCTCAAGAAATTCCTGAAATCTTTTACATTAACTCTTGGCATTTCCAAGCCTGGTTTCCATATAGCCACTCTTTGACATTTGCCACACGCAAGCATACACTACAATCACCATAACCACAACCACCATCAAGCAGTGATATACTTTTAAAAGCAGAACAATGTAATGTATTTCCCGATTTTAACATCTCTAGGGATTTCCACTTCCATTTATATTGTATTATATCCACCCTGTTTCATACGTTACCCCTCAAATCTTTTTAGACTTAGGTCCAGACACAGTGTAAATTTTCTAGTAAGTTCAAACAATCCCTAGGTCTGCCATCTAAAGTTACTCTCAGCTGTCCTAGAGTTTGGCAGTCAGGACCAATTGGCCCTCCTACAGATCCCAGTAGACCAGGATTTGTTTGTATTATATTTTAGAAGGGCAGAGATACAAGGCTGGATAAACAATAATTGATCTTTTGAAAACAGCATTAGGCTGTGCTCTCCCTGTGGCTTAGCAACCAGCCCATGCACACGTGCAAGGGGCATCACATGGAGACTGAATCCCGGAGCTTGGAGACTCAGCTCGCAGAAATGAGGAGGAAGGCCGGATGCTGCCTAAACTCCATATAATAAAATTTTGTTTTAATGGTTACATTTCTAGGAATCACACCCTTGTTTTGAAACAGCTGGGGACCAATCTGTTTCTCTGAAGTGAATTAGTGGGCCAAAAGGAGTATTCTTCCTATAGCAAGTAGAAAATGAAAATGATAAACAGAAGCCCCCATGGCTAAGCTTTCTTCCCTCTTAGCTTTTTGAAGGGGAGAACAGCTAGCTGTTATTACAGAGATAAATTATACATTGGAGCTGGAATGGGGTACATAAGACTATGTGGTATTCTGCAGAACCAAGTAGTACTGCTCTAGAGTCCAATCTATTGACATCAGTGTAAAAAAACATACAAAATGTATTTATATTCTCTTGAGCAAATTGTAAGTGTAGTACAAACACTTGCTCTGTTTAGTACAAACCCATAGATTTCAAGATTGACCTGAATCTGAGTCTATCTGCCCTTCATGCTTCTACCCACTGTGTCATCCTATCTCTCTATTTACTTTCTACAGATTTTACAACTTTGTAACTTTCATTCCCTTCCACTTGAATCCTTCCTTTTTTCTTCTTATGCTCCATTTTTATTTCCCCATCTCTCCTTTTAAAAACCAGCTCAAATGCCACCTCTTCCAGGACTTCTTCCTTAAATTTTCCCAATATTACAAGGCATGTATTTCTTTTTGCCCCAATAGCATTGCTTTTAAACTTCTGCTTAAGTATTTATTGCATCTGGCCTCAGTTTATGTTTAGCATATTTATAAGTACCTTCACTGTATTCCATGGTAATCGTTATAGAGGCAAGTTTCTTTCTCTTTTATTTTAACCTTATATTCCTCACAGCACCTCCACAATGCCTTAATAAGTGCTATACAAACTTGAATTATATTTGCCCAAGAAAAAAGAGAAGGATTTATAGAGGTCAATTAGCTTACAGAATGCCTTGCAAAAAAAAACAAAAAACAAAAACAGGAGAACATGAATCATCTGTTGGATTACAGGAACAGCTTCCTCTATAGTTACTTTTATAATCACCTCCTGTGGCCACAGGATTTCACCCATGCAATATTTTTTCCTTCATCAGTTTCAGCTCCAACTCTCATCTTCTCACCAAGATCACCAAGTAACTGGCAATTGGTTTGCACAGAGTCAGATGTGACTGAGTGACTGAACTACAGCAGATTAAAACTTGTGGTGAACAGCTTTTCATATGATTGCTTGTTATCTGCATATGTTCTTAGGTGAGATATCTGTTCAGATCTTTTGTCCATAGGGTTTTGGCATTCTTATTGTTGAGTTGTAAGAGTCCATTATATATTTTAGATGCAACTCCTTTATCAGATAGCTGTTTTGCAAATATTTTATCTCAAGGTACTGCTTTTGTTCTCATTTTCTTAACAGTGTCTTTCACAAAACAATTTATTTTAATTTAAATAAAGTCCCTGCTGCTGCTGCTGCTAAGTCGCTTCAGTCGTGTCCAACTCTGTGCGACCCCATAGACGGCAACCCATCAGGCTCCCCCGTCCCTGGGGTTCTCCAGGCAAGAACACTGGAGTGGATTGCCATTTCCTTCTCCAATGCACAAAAGTAAGAAGTGAAAGTGAAGTTGCTCAGTCATGTCCGACTCTTCACGACCCCATGGACTGCAGCCTTCCAAGCTCTTCTGTCCATAGGATTTTCCAGGCAAGAATACTGGAGTAGGGTGCCATTAAGTCCCACTTAACCTTTTTTTTTTCTCTTTCAAGAATCATGCTTTTGGTGTTGAATCTAAAATTTTATAACCAAGCCCAAAGAGACTTATTTTTTCCATATGCTATCTGCTAAAAATTTTAGAGTTTTGTACTTTATATGAAAATGAAAAACTATGAATTAATTTTTGTGAATGGCATAAGGTTTGTGTAAATTCATTCATTTACTTTTATCTGTAGATTTTCATTTGTTCCAGCAACATTTGTTAAAAAGATTATCCTTTCTCCATGGAATTGTTTTTGCTCACTTGTTGGAAATTTGTTAATTATATACCCGTATGGGTCTCTATCTGGGCTCTCTATTCCGTCCCATTGGGATTTTTGTCTATTCTTTTACCAATACCATGCAATTGGGGATTATTTTTAACTTTAAATTCCAGTATATCATACACTGAGAATAAATAAATCATAAGTGCACAGTTCAATGGATTTCTACTAAATGAACACATCTGTGTAATCTGTCCCCAAATCAAAAAAACTCTGTATTACTAGCATCTTAGAAGCTCTTTTCCTTTCCCCTCAGGGAAGCCTGGCGTGCTGGGGTTGCAAAGAGTTCATGAGGTTCCAAAGTGTCAGACTTGATAGTGACTGAACACCAATAGAAGCTCCTTAAGTTCCTCCTTCCAGCTACTACACCTTGCTAGGAAAAGCACTATTCTTTTCCTATAAAGTTCTGATAGCATAGGTTTCAAATTTTATATAAGTAGGAATCATAGAGTATATAGTATTATGTGTGTCTGGCGTCTTCGGCTCAGCATTACGTTTGCAGGAGTCACCCATATCCACGTATATCGTTTTAAATCATTCTCATTGCTGTTTAGTATTATGGCAAAGGTATCGGATTAGATTTCAGCTTTGACCTATTACAATAATGCTGCTATGAACATTCCTGTACATCTTGGTAGGCAGAGGTGTGCATTTCTATTGAGTACCTACCTAGGAAGGGAACTGCTGATTCCTAAAGGAGGTGTATGTGTAGCTCCAATGTGTGCATGCATGCTCAGCTGGGTTCAACTCTCTGAGACTCTGTGGAACACAGCCCACCAGGCTCCTCTGTCCATGGGATTTTCCAGGCAAGAATATTGGAGTAGGTTGCCATTTCCTTCCCCAGGGCATCTTCCTGACCCAGCAATTGAGCCCACGTCTCCAGTAGAAACTGCCAAAAGTTTTACAAAAGAAGTTGTACCAATTTACACTGGTCCCTTTAGGGTACAGTTGGCCATAAAGCTTCATGAAACCTTTCCAGACATCTAATGTTCAGCTGACTTTGAGAAATACAGTTTTAGGAGCTTCCCAGAACCTCAACTTATTGATCCAGATTCTCCAGATTTATACTTTTCCTCAAGAAATTCCTGAAATCTTTTACATTAACTCTTGGCATTTCCAAGCCTGGTTTCCATATAGCCACTCTTTGACATTTGCCACACGCAAGCATACACTACAATCACCATAACCACAACCACCATCAAGCAGTGATATACTTTTAAAAGCAGAACAATGTAATGTATTTCCCGATTTTAACATCTCTAGGGATTTCCACTTCCATTTATATTGTATTATATCCACCCTGTTTTATACATTACCCCTCAAATCTTTTCAGACTTAGGTCCAGACACAGTGTAAATTTTCTAGTAAGTTCAAACAATCCCTAGGTCTGCCATCTAAAGTTACTCTCAGCTGTCCTAGAGTTTGGCAGTCAGGACCAATTGGCCCTCCTACAGATCCCAGTAGACCAGGATTTGTTTGTATTATATTTTAGAAGGGCAGAGATACAAGGCTGGATAAACAATAATTGATCTTTTGAAAACAGCATTAGGCTGTGCTCTCCCTGTGGCTTAGCAACCAGCCCATGCACACGTGCAAGGGGCATCACATGGAGACTGAATCCCGGAGCTTGGAGACTCAGCTCGCAGAAATGAGGAGGAAGGCCGGATGCTGCCTAAACTCCATATAATAAAATTTTGTTTTAATGGTTACATTTCTAGGAATCACACCCTTGTTTTGAAACAGCTGGGGACCAATCTGTTTCTCTGAAGTGAATTAGTGGGCCAAAAGGAGTATTCTTCCTATAGCAAGTAGAAAATGAAAATGATAAACAGAAGCCCCCATGGCTAAGCTTTCTTCCCTCTTAGCTTTTTGAAGGGGAGAACAGCTAGCTGTTATTACAGAGATAAATTATACATTGGAGCTGGAATGGGGTACATAAGACTATGTGGTATTCTGCAGAACCAAGTAGTACTGCTCTAGAGTCCAATCTATTGACATCAGTGTAAAAAAACATACAAAATGTATTTATATTCTCTTGAGCAAATTGTAAGTGTAGTACAAACACTTGCTCTGTTTAGTACAAACCCATAGATTTCAAGATTGACCTGAATCTGAGTCTATCTGCCCTTCATGCTTCTACCCACTGTGTCATCCTATCTCTCTATTTACTTTCTACAGATTTTACAACTTTGTAACTTTCATTCCCTTCCACTTGAATCCTTCCTTTTTTCTTCTTATGCTCCATTTTTATTTCCCCATCTCTCCTTTTAAAAACCAGCTCAAATGCCACCTCTTCCAGGACGTCTTCCTTAAATTTTCCCAGTATTACAAGGCATGTATTTCTTTTTGCCCCAATAGCATTGCTTTTAAACTTCTGCTTAAGTATTTATTGCATCTGGCCTCAGTTTATGTTTAGCATATTTATAAGTACCTTCACTGTATTCCATGGTAATCGTTATAGAGGCAAGTTTCTTTCTCTTTTATTTTAACCTTATATTCCTCACAGCACCTCCACAATGCCTTAATAAGTGCTATACAAACTTGAATTATATTTGCCCAAGAAAAAAGAGAAGGATTTATAGAGGTCAATTATCTTACAGAATGCCTTGCAAAAAAAAAAAAAATGAAAAAACAGGAGAACATGAATCATCTGTTGGATTACAGGAACAGCTTCCTGTATAGTTACTTTTATAATCACCTCCTGTGGCCACAGGATTTCACCCATGCAAATATTTTTTCCTTCATCAGTTTCAGCTCCAACTCTCATCTTCTCACCAAGATCACCAAGTAACTGGCAACTCCCGATTTTTTGAGAAAAAAACTTTCCCCATAGCTGAATATATTCAGAGAAGAAGAACTGGCATGGATCCAGCAAGAGGTGATGGCAAGGGACCGAGATAATTTGCCTTCCCCATGATCAGAGAACACAGAGGGGAGACTTGACCAAATGTATTTTAATGGGATTTAGACTGTTTTTGTCTTGGCTAAGCCCTGGAGGAAATAGTTTCCATTTCTGTAAAATAATGATTTTCTTTGCAGCAGCTGGTGCCAACCAGCAATCCACACGTGCAAGGACTCTCACATGGAGAATGGCCCACATCTCCTTCACCAGTTCCCCCCACACACTCTCCATTTCCTGGTGAAAGAACAAGCACCCAAAGATTCCATGGCCTAAATCTGTGCTATTTTATTTTAAAGAAGGATGAGGGCAATAACCAGAAATTTTCCACTGTACCTGGATAAGTGTTAGCAAGAGAGAATCACAAGAATGTGAGTAACCAGTCACGGGCTTCTTTCCTTCAAGGTAGGTTTTATTATCTGCTTCTCTTGCTTATGACAGGGGCTCCATAGAGTTTTGTTTTTTTTTTAAAGTGTTGATATTTTTGTTTTTTGAACATTTATTTCCCTACTGACTTGTTGATTTATCTATTAAATACTCCCCTTCTTTTTCTGTCTAAATTGTACACATTATTCATTTTACTCTTTCTTCATGAAATCCTTTTGCCTGATTTTTAAATCACTTAAGGAAGAAATTCTATAACTCAGTCCTTAACTGGGCAAATAGAATAAGGTTTGTGTTCTGCTTGATCTCTCTAATTGCCTCATTTATCTGCCTGTTGCATCCAAACTTTAAGAAGAAATGACTGATTTGGACCAGTGGTTCTCAAACTTGACTGCATATTGGAATCACCTGGAGAATATGCCAACCCCAGAGTTTCTGATTCATCAGGTTTGGTGTAGGGCATGAAAATTTGCCTTTCTAAAAACCATAGTTCAGCTCGGTGCTCTGTGACAACCTAGAGGGGTAGGATGGGGGTGGATGGGGTAGGAGCTGCTTCCTGTTGCTGTACAGCAAAAATGAACAGAATATTGTAAAGCAATTATCCTCCAATTAAAAATAAATTTAAAAAGTAACAAAATGAATAAATGAAAACCATAGTTCAAAAAGACACATGTACCCTAATGTTCACTGCCAGAATATTTATAATAGCCAGGACATGGAAGCAACCTAAATGTTCATCGACAGATGAATGTGTGGAACATATGTGTGGTATGAAGATGTGATGCATATATACAATGGAATATTATTCAACCATAAAAAGAAACAAAATTGAGGCATTTGTAGAGCCATGAATGGACCTAGAGCCTGTTATACAGAGTGAAATAAGCCAGAAAGAGAAAAGTGAATATTGTATAAGAAAATATATATGTGGAATCTTAAAAACTAGTACAGAAAAATCTATTTGTAAGGCAGCAATAGAGACACATATGTAAAGAATGGACATATGGACAGGGTGGGGAAGGGGGTGGGATGAACTGGGAGATCAGGACTAACACATACACACTGCTACTGCTGCTGCTGCTAAGTCGCTTCAGTCTTGTCCGACTCTGTGCGACCCCATAGACGGCAGCCCACCAGGCTCCCTCGTCCCTGGGATTCTCAAGGCAAGAACACTGGAGTGGGTTGCCATTTCCTTCTCCAATGCATGAGAGTGAAAAGTGAAAGGGAAGTCGCTCAGTCGTGTCCAACTCTTAGCGACCCCATGGACTATAGCCGACCAGGCTCCTCCATCCATGGGATTTTCCAGGCAAGAGTACTGGAGTGGGGTGCCACTGCCTTCTCCAACACATACACACTACCATGTGTGAAGTAGTGGGAGCTGCTGCCTAGCACAGGGAGCTCAGCTCAGTGGTCTGTGATGACCTGGAGGAGTGGGATTGGGGTGGGGTGGGAAGGATGCCCAAGAGGGAGAGATATATGCAGATAACTTCCCTGGTGGCTCAGATGGTAAAAGCATCCGCTTACAATGCGGGAGACCTGGGTTCGATCCCTGGGTCGGGAAGATCCCCTGGAGAAGGAAATGGCAACCCACTCCAGGATTCTTGCCTGGAAAATCCCATGGACAGAAGAGCCTGGCAGGCTACAGTCCATGGGGTCACAAAGAGTCGGACACGACTAAGTGACTTCACTTCACTTCAGGCATCCCTTGGCTTATTTCTATTGGGCTTCCCTTGTAGCTCAGTTGGTAAAGAATCTGCCTGCAGTGCAGGAGACCTGGGTTCGATTCCTGGGTTGGGAAGATCCCCTGGAGAAGGAAATGGCAACTCACTCCAGTATCCTTGCCTGGAAAAATCTTATGGACAGAGGGCTGCAGTCCACGGGGTCGCAAAGAGTCGGGCACGACTGAGCGACTAACATTCAACATTTTATAGCTATTTCACTTCATTGTACAGCAGAAACTAACATAACATTGTAAAGCAATTATACTCCAATAAAAAATAAAGTTTTCAAATGATTAATTTAACTAGTCTAGGGAACTAGTCCTTGAAAACCACTGATTCAGAGGAAACTTATTACAGCACTTAAATATTTCAGCTCAATTCTTCTTTCAAAATCTCTCTCTTTCTCCTGCTCATCAGACCCATAAGATCCTGGATATATTTAAATCTTCTTACCACAGCAACATGTTCCTTCCCAGTATGGTTACTGCCTACCTTTGCATTTCTGGGCAGATGGTCTCCTACTACCCTATCCAATCCTACGCCAAACCATACCCTCTAGCTATGCTGTGCTTTTTGTGGTTTCCTGAACAGCTGCAATGCTATTTCAACTTCTTTGCACATGCTGTTTCCTCTAACTGGAATGCTCTTTCCTTCCTGACAAGTTCTTTTTTAACCTTCAAAATTCAGCTCTTACTCTGACTTTCCTAATGGTTTTCTCTAACCAGCATACACTGTCTGCCTCCTCTAACTCTGTTCTCTCTCCACTTTTGTACACAGGCAGTTGACTGATTTGTTTCTGGATGCCGCATAATAGTACCTACCTCCATTTGCACTCACCACATTATTTTGTCATTTTTAAAATGTCAGCCTTCTCCAACTGAGTGTGAGATTTTTTTAGTGGGGCAGAACCAGAGTGATGTCTTATAAATTTGGGAGAAACATGGCCAATAAGTATTAACATGAATGAACATTTGAGCTTGATATGTATTCCACTCTGCTCTCATAAAATAAGATGAGAGATGAGATCAAAAGAGTTATGACTGACTATTAATGGGCAAAGATACTGGAAGGCATGGTTATGAGGCTTAGGCAGAATGGTGACCAACTGCTTGGATACTCATAGCTTTAAAGTTTATGACCATAGAGTGTGAAACCATGAGATTAATTCAGAGAAAAGTATAATGCCTCCGGGGGCACTGAAAAAAGCCAAGTGCTGCTTGTTCTGTGGAACTCAGTGAGGCTCCATCCTAAACCAGCCTCTGAACTGTATTAGATTCTCTCCAGAAGTCACGTTTCTTGCTTTACTGACAGACTTTCCATTGATGCAATTTTCTTGAAGGGAGGCAAGGGCCTTCACCTTGGCTCCAAAAAGTCCACTGAGAGATGACACACGAAGGGAACAGAGGTGGGCAGAGCGCACAACTTTGCAAGCCTGGATTTGGGTCAAGGGCTGTTTCTTCAAAGGCATGCATTCCTCAGGTTCTTCAAATGCACATTTAATGATACTAAAAAGAAGAACATTTCCAGTCTTTGGAAAATGGAGAGCCTCCGAGTCAGGCATTTTCCTTTGGGTCTGAAAAGTGCCAAAGAAACGATGTTTACCAGAGGCCCAAGGATTTTCCCTCCGCTTAAGAGAACTGCTCAAAAAGGCGATGTGATCTTTCCATCTCTTTAATAGAATCCTTGATGAAAAATAACCCTCCCCATGAGTCCCCATTGGACTCATGTTTCGTTGTATGGCTCATGGCAAGATAAGACTGGAGAGAAAATCGCTGAAATGGGAAGGATTTAGCTAGAATGAGGAGGATTTATGTGAAAGTGCCCATGCCCAGTTTGCAGATCTATTCCTACAGTTTAATTGAAACATAATTAAATTTCAAAGCTGCATGGAGTGATCTTTTAAAGCGCATACTTTAGTTTGAAGGAAAGATCTGTACAGGGAGAGCCGAAGAGCAGACTTTAGAGAGAGAACAAGCAAATATAGCCTAGAGAAAAAGAAATACTATTTAGGCAAAAAGCTCAATCAAAGATTGATGTTATCAGAGGAAAGTGTTGTAAGTGGTCCTAGGGGTACAAAGGGCCCATACTTTCCTCTAACATCCTCCAACTTCCTATTTGAAAACTGGCAGTGATAACTATTCCCTTACCTTTTTGATTTGGAAAGAATTTTTCTTTACATAGAAAATTATCTTCTCCATTATCATGACCATTTTTCCTCCTGGATCCCATTTTAACCATCAAGTTCTATAATTTATGATTCTTTGGACTGCAAGGAGATCCAACCAATCCATTCTGAAGGAGATCAGTCCTGGGATTTCTTTGGAAGGAATGATGCTAAAGCTGAAACTCCAGTACTTTGGCCACCTCATGCGAAGAGTGGACTCACTGGGAAAGACTCTGATGCTGGGAGGGATGGGAAGAAAAGGGGACGACCGAGGATGAGATGACTGGATGGCATCACTGACTCGATGGACGTGAGTCTGAGTGAACTCCGGGAGTTGGTGATGGTCAGGGAGGCCTGGCATGCTGCGATTCATGGGGTCGCAAAGAGTTGGACAAGACTGAGCAACTGAACTGAACTGAACTGAAGGTAAAAATGGGTTTCCTGGTGGTTCAGTGGTAAAGAATCTGCCTGCCAATGCTAGAGACTCTGGCTTGATCCCTCGATTGGGGAGATCCTCTGAAGCAGGAAATGGCAACCCACTCCAGTATTCTTGTCTATAAAATTCAAGGACAGAGGAGCCTGGTGGGCTACAGCCCATGGGGTCACAAAGTGATGGACACAACTGAGTGACTGGGCATGGCAGAGCAGGTGAAAACAGCAAAGTAGGAAGAAATATTAAGTATGGGCCAATTCCTTCTGCCTAGTTGAATTTTGGGGGCAGTGGGGGTTTGTAGGGGGTTGCAAAAGGTACAAAGGATATTATAAGTGATAAAGGTCTTAGCTCTGTTCTAATTTTTCACCTTTACACTTTATAAATGGTTCCAGAAAAGTATATGAATTATCCAAGTTTACTGAGTAAATAGTAGCTGCCCTTATACCAGCCAGGAAATCTTTTAAATTCAGTATCCTATGAGATTTGCATTAGAAATGTGATTCATATTGACTTAGAGCATTCCACAGCAAGGTGGATTTGAGGAATGAATGTGGAGAAGGGACCTATTCTATCCCATTTAAGTAGTTGTTTCCAAAGCCAGATTTTGCATCCCTTTGTCACACTCTGCTACCTCTACTTCAGACTGGACTGCCCTGCTGATGCTAAAGAAAGATGTCATTACAAGTTCATCCCTTAAAGGAGATGCTCTATTTTGGGAAAAGGCCCTCTAAAACCTTCCTCATGCACCCGGTTGGTGTTAGATCAGAAACTATGCTTCCCTAAATATCTCCCGTAAGAGTAGAGGAAGGGGTCAATCTATCTCCCCTCTCATCTTTGGAGTGTTGGAGTGAAGCTATTTAAAGACCATATAGTTTCCAAGCAGCTTGGGAGTCATACTCATTTTTTCCCTTCTACTTTCTGAAGGCACCTTGTCCTCCCTACCTGATTCACCAAAGCCCAATGGGTCATCTGCCAAGTCTGCTACACCCTGCTCCTGCTTGCAAACAGCAACCTGGCTCTTCAGATATCATAGCTCAGTGTGCTCACACATGCACACACAAGACATGGCTCCTCCAGCCTGCTTGACTTTTCAGGGTTCCTTTAGGAGTTTAGGAATGATAATTGTAGTTGTCCAGAGCTAATCACAAAGACGGCTATAACTAGGAGCTGTGGCTGAGGCCCAGGGGTGAACTGTTTGGAGTATCTTGGGCTCTCTGCTCAGCAGCCAGGTACAGCTCTGTCATGCAGGAGTACAAGAAGGAAGGTGGTTAAGACACTTCATCATCTCTTTCCTTCTTCACCCACGTACGTCACTTAAGTTCTCTCATATAGGAAACTTTTCTCAAACTAGCGCGCTTAAGTGGGCCAGTGGTATATTCTTAAGATATATCAAAAATATCAAGGGTTAGCAGATACTTCATTTGCAGTATCAGGAGCGAGATCACTGTCATTGGGGTGGTGCTGGTACTTGTGAGAATTCATTGCAGGAGAAGCTGGGGAAGCCATTCTCCATCCCACAGCTATTGAAAAGGTCTCTTTTCCTTGCCTAAGACCGACCAAAAGTACCATGCTCACTCCTATGGCTGCCAGCTTATTTGCCTCTGACTCACAGGATGACTATGATTAAATTTCATTATCCGTTCAGTTTCTAGCTCTGGAAGTTTGGGGCTTTAGGTAGACCATAAGCCTCAGCTCCACTAAAGGGTTTTTGACTAACGTGCACTGGTATTGAATCACAGTAGATTTTCACACATTCGTAATTTCTCTTCTGAAGCAGCACTGTACTCACTGTTATCTCTGGAGCAGGGAGAGCAACATGTAATTTAAATTCTTTCTTCTAAAGAGATGGAAGCAATTTATGACCTAGTTTTTTGAGCACCCTGAACTTCCATGAGGCTGAAGAGAAGCATACAGCCTTGAAAGGCAGCCATGAGGCTCAAATAAAGAAAGGAAATCTGATTCCAGACGACTTTCTTCATAGCCTTCCCAATACCTGTGAGCAACATTGCAAGCAAGGGTCAGAGGTTGTCACTCTCCAAGCCTAGTGGTATACACAAAACTACAAAGAATTATGCATATAGAAGATTTGACTGAAGCCTGTTATTATACTGGTTTAGCTTGTTATGAAACAGGTAATTTTGGTTCTCAATGTGCCCTGAGTTCCTCGTTAGTGAAACTAAACAGGATTCTATTGGGCTTTCCTCACCACCTGTTTGTAGAAAAGCTTTAGTCTCCTAGACCTTCTTCCAGATCCAAAGAGCAAATTTAGTCAGAGAGGTGACTAAATGCAGAAACAAAGAAAAACACTCAAACAAAGCAAAACAATAATAGTTTAGCCATAAAACAAAGTCAAGGACTTTTCATTCTTCTTCAAGGGCTACCATCCTGAACCGCTGTGAGGAGGAAAAAGTTAACTGCTTGATGACCATCAGCACAGAGACTGCACAATGGCTGGAATCAGAAAGTTGATGGTGTTAACTCCTGAAACGCCACCCAGTTACCCCACCACCAAGCAATGAGAAGAATGTCCGTGGGCTGATCAGGCACCACCCTCCCTCCAATGTTACCTTAAAAGTCCTTTCCTGAAAGCCATTCAGGAGTCTGGGTCTTCTGAGCATGAGCTGCCTCTTCTCCTTGCTTGGTCCCACATTGAGCACCTTGCAATAAAAACTCTACTTTCCTTCACCACAACCCAGTGTCAGCAGATTGACTTTGCTGGACACTGGGTTAATGGACCTAGGCTTGGGTAGGTAACATTGGGAAGATGTCACTTCATATTTCAGTTTCAAATCATAGACCCCACATAGAGGCTAACAGGAGAACTGAGTTTCCAGAGGAAGCACAAACCCATTTAAGATTTAGGGGGGAAAGTTAAACATTTCCTCCTAGATCCATGCCAAGCCAGGGATGAAACAGACAGGAAACCTACAGTTTTGATGAGTGACCACAGAAGCCCAAAGGGTGAGGTCTATACTCCATACTCATGCCATTCAAGACCCCAAGCCACATTAGCATTTGAGTAATTGATTTTACAGACATCTAAATGCGGCAGGGCATTTTCAGCTGGCGTCCGTGTGCTCTTAGTTACCCCTCCCCCACACACATTTCCTTCTCAGTTAAATCTGTTTCTGTTGGTAGACCTTGGAGTTTTTACTGTATAATTAGAATAGAGGGAGAAATTTTAGTTAGAGAAAGAGAAGCAGAGGAAAGCTAGAAATGGGGGATGGTGTGGAATTTTTCCTTCATTTCTTCATTCATAAGAAGGACTATTCTGATCTCATCATCTCAATTGCTAGGATTTGCTCTTTTATCGTCAAAGGATATTACTACCTGTAAGGAGGCACTCCAGCAAAATCTTATCTTTCTGTTTTGCAGGAGACCTAGAAAAAAGAATGATTCCATGAAGGTCAGACAGCTTTTCAGTTAGAAACTAAAGTTAGAACCATCTTTCAGACTTCTATTTGTGAGCCATCTCTAAGGCAGCATCTTTCTTCTCAGGCACATTTACAACAGGAATAGGGGCTCTCATAGGCCAGAAAGCCTAAGAGACTTGGAGAATTCAAGCTCCAAAGAAATTAAGTAGAAAACTATGAGAGTTCTATTAGTGACAGAATAAGACAGAGATACTTATATTCTCTCTACACTGATGCTATTTAGTAGCTTCCTACTGTTCTGGTGAAATGACAGCAAAACTCTCTAGGACAGGTTGGTCTGTCTCTAGTGGCATCTCCACTTTACCCCTCTTCCAGGTATGTGACTGTAGGCATGTAAGACCACCTGGGTGTGGATGGCTGTAGGTAACGTGTTGCACGCTCACCACTCATTCTCTGTTTAGTGTGATGAGAAATTCCTTTTTTTCATAGTCCCTATCCAACAGGGGAATTAAGGAAGGTGAATCCAATCACACTCATGTTTAATTGACTATGGATTACAAGATATGTATTTTTACAAAACCAGAATATATATGGCCTGAACTAGAAAACAGCATTTTTTACCTCCACAAATTCTGATAAATTTCCTACAAGGTGAGTAGGGGTGAAATAATAGATTGTGCAGCCAGCTAGTTATTTCTTCTTGAGGATGGTCTCACCACTCCCTCTCCAAACCAAACCTGTTCAGTGCTAGTAAAGCTAATTTGATCTGAGTTGCTATGGGAACAGAGAAAGCCGTTCCTGGAAATGCAATAATAATTGCTGTCATCTGAAAGGGCAGCTCTCTACTTCAATATCTTTCCATATGTTTGCATTAAGCTGGGGTTAGCAAATGGGTGTCAAAAGTCATTCTCACGCAAATTGCTGAGAGGAAAGCTTGCAGTGTTGGGGGTTGCTCTACTGAGCAGTGTAAAAGGAAAAATTTTCCACAGATGTTTCTGGTTTCTTTTTTGCACTCCGGAGGATCCAAACATCACACCTCTCTCCAGACAATTCTCACAGTCTTGGTCAGGCTAGGAGCCACACGTTTGCACATGGTCAGAGTGTCTAGCTTGGTTTTGTGTGCTTGACAGGCAACTGACAGACACTGGAAACTCCAACTACAGGCATCTTTACTCAACGAAATGCTTATCATTTTGAAGACAGAGTGGAGGAAGTGGTGCCCATGGATACAGGGCTCAAAGAACCGACAGAATCAGAAGCACAGGCTGAAAGATAGCCATTGGGGATCAACTAGTCTTTTGCTCTTCAAAAAATGGCTCATGTTCTATAAAGCAACTATCCTTCAATTAAGAAAATAAATAAATTTTTAAAAAATGAATGCTGGAAAAAAAAAAAAAAAAGACCCATGAACCAGCAGCATTAGTATAATCTGGGAGGAGGTTAGAACTGTAGAATTTCAGACTCTGTCCCAGACTCTCTGAATCAAGGTGTACATTTTAACAAGATTCCTAGGTGGTTTATTTGCATATTGAAATCTGAGAAGCACTGGTCTGCTCCAACTTTTTTTTTTAATTAATTAATTTATTTTTTTCACTTTATTTTACTTTACAGTACTGTATTGGATTTGGCATACATTGACATGAATCCGCCACGGGTGTACATGAACTCTCAAACATGAACCCCCCCTCCCACCTCCCACCTCACATTATCCCTCCAGATCATCCCCATGCACCAGCCCCAAGCATCCTGCATCCTGCATCGAACATAGACTGGCAATTCATTTCTTACATGATAGTATACATATTTCAATGCT
>SJYX01001077.1:123074-153723 GCA_006410675.1 Oreotragus oreotragus | reverse complement strand
ATGATTGCAGAAAAATTAAACGCTCTGCAGCCAATTTTTTTTTCTGAAACGTTCTGATATATAATTATCATCACCAAAAAGTGTATTTTGAACCCTGTATGTTCTTTATCGAGTGCTGCTTAGAATGCTTTTCTTTTTGACAAATCCCCTTTGCTTCCCTAGGAACCCTGATTGATGTCGAGATGGATGCTGACAAAGGAAATGGTGCAGGGGCTCTTGCCTTGGTGATGAGACCAAGTTTAAGCAAAGGCAGGGGAAACCTCCTGACAGTCCTTCTGTTTCTGCTGTCTCTTCTGGTCTCTGTACCTCTCTTTTCTACCTCCCTAACCCTGAACTCAGATCTGTCTCTCCTCTTACTATATCTTGCTGTGTAAACTCAGACATACACTTCCAGGGCATTAGACTGGCCCCTGAGAAGTGTGCAGGAAGTGCATGCACTTTCTGTGTGTCCAGACAACAGCTTCAACAACAGGAGTTGCTAAGTGTTCTGTCTGCTGCCCCCATGCCCAGCATCCTTTGCATTTATCTTCAGAACCACCCTCAAAAGTGACTCTAAGGACTTGGGAAAGCTAAGGTTTCTGAAGGGGAAACACAATCGCGGGAGTGCAGCTGTGGTCTAACCACAGCAGAACTAGTCCTGAGACTCGTGCACAAGACCTGTGTGCCCCCCACCACCTGCAGACCACCACCTGCTCCCACTCCGGTAACTTGCCTGCAATGTGGGACTCAGCTGGGGTCACAGGCCAGAGGGACTTCCTGGTTTGTGAGGTTTCTGGTTACTCAAAGGTATCTTTATCATAAAGCTACTGTTTTCCTCTTTAAATTAAATTTGCTACCTTTATTTTTTAAGTTAACAGTCAGTGATCAATCTGGCTGTGCTTTTGTGAAAGAGAAAACTTTTGGGGGGTTAAAGATATAAAGCTAGATATAAACCGCTTTTATAGATACTGGGTGAGATTTTTATCTGTTTGGGTAAGATTTAAAAAAAAAANTAAATTTGCTACCTTTATTTTTTAAGTTAACAGTCAGTGATCAATCTGGCTGTGCTTTTGTGAAAGAGAAAACTTTTGGGGGGTTAAAGATATAAAGCTAGATATAAACCACTTTTATAGATACTGGGTGAGATTTTTATCTGTTTGGGTAAGATTTAAAAAAAAAATTAATCCCAGTTGTGCAGAACATAAAACCTGAATTTGTTCATGCTGACATTACGTGAACTTGAGCTTGCATTTGGTTCTGCAGTGATAACTTCAATTGCACAAGGCTTGTTGCATTTGACCAGAGTCAGAATCTCTGCCCTGATGAAACTGAAAACATCCTAGAGGTACTCTGAGACAATTTTTAATTCACCTTTAAAAAAAGCCTTTGATGAAAAATTGGAATTTCCGTATTAATCTCTTTGAACTGCATATGGAGACTGCATCCAAGCTTATACCTACTTTTCTTTTTTACAGACAAAACTCTAATAAGGGGGTATATTATGCACTTTTTAGATTTTTTAGAATGCTTTTTCAAAATGCTTTAAAAGAACTTTCATGAATTGAAGTGTTACTGAATTTCTGATTGGTGATACAAAGAACAGTCAAGACATATGCAAAAAAAGAAGAAGAAATGAAATCCTGAAGAGGTCCCAAGATGGTTCAGTATTATGAGACAAATGAGATCGCAGTGAACAGCAAATAAAGCAAGTGTCCACTGTAACAAAAAGAAGGGGGTATTTGTTTTTCAAGATTTTTGATGTGGACAATTTTTTAAAAGTCTTTATTGAATTTATTACAAAATTGTTTCTGTTTCATATTTTGGATTTTGGCCTCCAGGTATGTGCGATCTTAGCTCCCCGACCGGAGATGGAACCTGCACCCCCTGGGTTGGAAGATGGAGTCTTAACCACTGGCCCCTCAGGTAAATCCCAAGATGCGGGCATTTTTAAAGGTTTCCTGCTTATTTTAGAGACTTTCTGCTTAAAAACTCCTACCGTACTCCTAATTGGACGAGAATGCCCTGCTGAGTGGGATGTGGGCATGAAGAATTTTGGAGACCATAACACTTGTCCTGACACCGGAACATTATTGAAGTCTTGCTTCTTATCTTGTTCGATGCACAAGTAGGAGCCGTTTGCTTTCCTTTAACAGAAGTATTTTCAACCTTACGGATGCAGGTATGCTAAAAAAAAAAAAAAAAAAAATCCTTTTCTCTATTAAGGACTTCCACTGACATTTGGTTTCATTGAGTGCATTAAATTTGTGTTAAAACACAACTACCCTTTGCTGTTAATCAAAACTGCAGTGAGGGACCTCAGATGCAAAAGCATATTTTCTTTGAATCAAAGACACCTAGGTTTTTTTGCAGCTCTCACTCCAAGCGATTAATTTTTTTTTTTTTAATTTTGATAGAAGACTTTCCGTTTCTATAGCTGGTACCATCAAAATGCGCTGGTTCCCTTTACCCCCAGAGCAAAGAAGTAAACAATATTCATATAGGGAGAATACAGCTTAAGCGATTCCCAGAGTATACAAACATTTATTGGTACAAAATCTGCGACAGGAGTTTTTTCTTGTTAAATTTTTACAGTGTTTTCTCAAATCTTCAAAGCTAGCCTTGATGGTTTACTGAAGTAACTGAACCGCTCTTGAGTTGTTTTATATAGGACATCTTATCTTTCTTTCATTACTCAGGCTGTGGCTTCCTCTTCTATTCCCATGAAATCCATGTACACACTTTAGAAGCCCTCCTGAACAGGCTCTGCTTCTAACTTTCACAGAGCCCTTAGCACCATTTGAATACGAAAGAGATACTGAATAAAAAGCTTTAATCTCTTGTCTGTTAGGCTGCTTTCTGGCCTCTTCATCTCCTCCTGTTCCAAGGGCTTCTCTGTGAGAGGCAAGTGAACACGCTTCTTTTGGAAATGAAGTGTAATGCACAAGATGCTTTCGGCTGGGCCGAGATGGGAAAGCCAGGGGCTCTTGGAAACCAACCCCCCAACCCTCCCCTCTGTCAAAATTCAGCTCCATGCGTGCACCACTGGCTTGTGTTTAAGCCTTTACAGGTAAAAGATTAGTCAAAAGCTCGCTCCCTGAACAAAAATCATTCAATCGGCAGAATGTTCAGGAGTATCAAATAGGCCCTCCACCTCCAATACTGCGGGGCGCTCCCCTCTGATACTTCTTCCCCTCCGCGAGCTGGAACTGCTTGAAAGGGTTCTCTGTTCTCTCTCTCTTGTCAATTTGAATGCCAGGAAATGAGCCCCCTTTGTGAGATTAATTAATAGCAGGAGCGGATCGGCCCGAGCCCCAGCGCCACGCAACCGAGCTGTAATTGCTACTTTGTGGAAAGGAAAGAAAAAAAAAAAAAAAAAAGTTTGGGTTGCAGTTTAAGAAGAGGCTTTAAGGAAAGTTCTTTGAACTAGAGGTCTCAGTGCACTGGATTAAGGCAAGAAGCAAGGAGGCCTTTGAAGTTGGCTAAGAGGTTTTGGAAGGGAAAAAAGTTGGGTGGCGAAGGGGAGCTGGCAACATCAAAAGCAGTCGCTTGCTTGGCCTCTCACCTGCTTGGTTTCAGAACAGGAACCCCGGGGCTGGAGGGCAGCGTGGCGGGTCCCCACCCCCGGCCGCACTAAGGGGTGGGTGGGCGGCTGTGCATTCCGGATGCGTGGTCCACCCTGGGCTGCAGCGCCTGGGCCGTGTACAGTGGCTCAATCAAGGTGCGGACGCTGTGTGAACGGAGGGGAAAGCACACGCCAAACTCACTTAAAGACTGCAAAACGGATTCCTCTCATTTCTCTCCTGCCACCCTCTCTCCGGAGACCTTAAAGACGTTTTTCAAAAGTTCCTCTGCTTATCGCTTAGCCCTGATGTATCGATAAGAGAAAAAAGAGAAATCATATCCATACCCTGTCTAGAAATAAGAATTAACGAGGGCTGTCTTCTCAACAGGGGCAACATCGCCCCCAAGGGGGTGAAATTGATTCCTGGGGCTGAAAGAAAATTTTAGATTTTCTGCGACTTTGTGATTCTAGGAAGGGCCACAGTGCATCCACAGATACACATTACATCTTTGCTAATAAAACTCCATTGGGAAGGGCAATTAGAAACAAAATACCTTAAAACAGCTGCTTAAATATATCACAGTCCCCCTTTTTTAAAAAAACCACCAAACTGGGGATGAATACTATATGCAAATTCCTAAACAGTAGCATGAATTTCATTTTATGTGAACTGTATATTAACCAGAAGTTAACTTGAGCACGTGAATTTCAAATTTTGATTTTGTGTGGAAGAAGTCCTATCTCAAATATTTTTATATTGTAAATCTCCCTTTATTTTATTGTCTTGCTGTTTATCAGACTAATGGATGAGATTTCTACTTATTTTAATGGAAAAGTATGAATAGATTCCAGCTCTCACCATTACAGTTTGTGCATAAGCTCAGATATTTTTGAAAAAAAAAAAAAAATCACATTCTCCTCAGTTTTGTTTGTTTGCGAGGAGTGAAGGAGGGCTTCCTTACAAGTTCTAAACTCGGAATTTTTTCAGTGATCTGGCAGATATAGATGTTTATAAATACACCTTAGGTTCTTCATTCTAACTTTGTATGTATTTTTTCTAAGTTAATATGATTAGGTGTCAATTTCAACTGATAACTAATATTTATGGAAAGAAGTTAAAAACATTTTCATGGCATTTATTGCCTGATGGGATTGTTTTGGACCTTGTAAGGATATTGTTTTCATTTTGAACTTAACTTCCAAGATAAATACATACACTTTAATTCAACCAAATATGTAAATACTTAGGGGCAGGCCTTAATAGTAGAAACTAGAAGTCAAGAAAAAGTCGTGAGTTCCTATGTTTTCAACTATAACTACGTTGTATCTTTTTCTCCTTATAATGACAAGGAAGGTTGGAAAATCAATAGCCAATCTCAGTCTGTGCTGTAAAAACCAGGAACTTTTCTAGGTCTGTCTGGCTAGATGCCACATTTCTGAGCATCACCACCATTCAGACTATTTATTCTCCACTGAACTTGAGAAAGCTATTTTGGAGGCTTTGCCTTCAGGAAAATTAATATACATAGCGGCATACCCAGGAAGCCATGTCTTCTCTTTTCTAGTGTCTATGTCTGTTGCGTTCAGAAAGATTCTCAGGAGGGCGACAGTCCCAGCAAAATGTACCAGTGACATTTCAGAGTTTCCTCTTCATTGACATCCAATACCAATTCACTCTGCACATGCAGGGTGGACAAGCCCAACCTTCAGCCCACAGTGAGCAATCAATAAACACTGTTGACTGACCTCGTTGATGCACCCAACACCTCAACTCATGGCCATACAACCTCATTACTGTGCCATCTTGGGGGACCTGTCATTTTGAAAGATTAACAAATATTTTTAATACAAGTGAGTGAATAAAGTAGCTAGCGATTATGAGCCCAGTGGAAGAATTTCCTATCCCCAGTCCTTCCAAACTTGCAGGAACAAACACGTGTCCCTATTTCAAATGGAAGCCCACATCTACTGGCTCACCCTATTTAGAGGAGACTTTGTCCACTCTGCGTACAATAGGAATTAGGTAAATACAGAACTAGGTACAGTCTGACTTTCTTGAAATACATTTCTTACCATAATGCCTAGACACCAGTGTACGAGCTGTCAAAAAGCTGTACCTAATTATGCTCATTAAGAAAAACAGACATTCAGTTACCTGCCTGCTGCCAATGCAGGAAACGAAATAGTTTCCTCTTTTATTATATCCACTATCTTAGTTGATGCCACGCATGTTAAAGTTTACCACTCCTTGAGGCTTGCAATTGCAATATTTATTTATTTTTTTAGCTATCTGGAGGATTATAATTGCGTGCACGCATCAATTACGGATTGGATTCAGCATTTTCAGATAAGTTCCCGAATCACAAAGAGAACACAGTGGTCTCCTGGCATTTCCAGGCCAGTTTGATTACAGGTGTAGTACACACAGGCTTGTTAGTTCTCCGTGATGAGGGCATCCTTCTCTGCTGTACCTCTAGGAGAGGAGCTGACCATTGCTTCTCACTAACAATTTCTTCCCATTCCTCAGGGAAGCTTTAATGAGCCCCTTGGACATGGCCAAAGGCAATCTTTTCTCTGGGCCAGTGAGGTGAAAAGCCAAAGCTTTACCTACCAGGCAAGCAGTAATTAATAAGATGTCTTTGATTCATCTCAATTCATTAACAAAGTTACAGGTTGGGCAGCCTTCAAGGAGCATAGTGGAAGCCTATCCTTTCACTTACAGAAATTGGATGAAACATGCGTGCCAAGGTATGTTATATTATGTTAAAAAAAAATTAACTTACAACCAAAATAAATTAATGTAGAATACTAATTGGGAGAAAGCAACTGACAGATACTGCAAAAGTCTTTGATTCATCTCAATTCATTAACAAAGTTACAGGTTGGGCAGCCTTCAAGGAGCATAGTGGAAGCCTATCCTTTCACTTACAGAAACTGGATGAAACATGCGTGCCAAGGTATGTTATATTATGTTAAAAAAAATTAACTTACAACCAAAATAAATTAATGTAGAATACTAATTGGGAGAAAGCAACTGACAGATACTGCAAAAGATTGATTTTCGGGGAAACGGAGAAATCTGTTTTCTGTTTATTTTAAGGACAGGAAATGAATACTGATTAGAAATGTATAGGCAGTTGCGTTAGGCAGCATTTGGTAATGCTTTCGCTGGATATTTGATTTGTCTAAGTTTTTCCTAGATCTGAGACTGGATGTCAGTTATCATAGTTAGTTTTGGTCTAATAATTAGCTGGACTTGGCTACAGGGCTCTTAAATCACAAAGCATTTTCCATGCCTCTCTGCAGAAAAGGAAATAAACCTGAGTGCCGCGTGGCCACAGAAAAAAATGCCTGCTATGAGAATCCTGGTCAAGTTTCAGCTGGCTATGTTTTTCCCTAAGAAACTACTGTGGACTTGAGAAATATTGCTCACTTGAATTTGTAAGAATCTTAAAATGCTAATATATTATTTCTTAATTGTATATTATAAACATATATATGTAATATATACTATTATTTTAATAAAAATATATTGAATATAAATATAAAATAAAATGTCAAGTATATGACATATAAAATATATTATATCTAAGATCCCTTGGAGGAGGTCATGGCAATCCACTCCAGTATTCTTGCCTGGAGAATCTCATGGACAGAGTCTAGTGAGCTACAGTCCATGGGATTGCAAAGAGTTGGAGATGACTTAACGACCAACACACACACATACATATATAAACATATAAAATACCTACGGTTGTTTAATAATACTTATTCTTATTTCTTTTTTCTATTATATATGTATAACACATATAATATATATACCATGTATAACATATATACCATATAGGGGCTTCCCTGATAGCTGTTGGTAAGGAATCCGCCTGCAATGCAGGAAACCCCGGTTCAACTCCTGGGTCAGGAAGATCCCCTGGAGAAGGGATAGACTACCCACTCCAGTATTCTTAGGCTTCCCTTATGGCTCCACTTAAAGAATCCATCTGCAATGTGGGAGACCTGGGTCCAGTCCCTGGATTGGGAAGATTCCCTGGAGAAGAGAAAGGCTACCCACTTCAGTATTCTGGCCTGGAGAATTCCATGGACTGTATAGTCCACGGGGTCACAAAGAGTAGGACACAACTGAGTGATTTTCACTTTCACATACACCATATGTATTATAACATATATATACAATTGTTCTTAATAATTACTACGATTTATTCTTATTTCTTAATTGCATATGTTATATGTCAATATATATTTTGTGTGTAGTATATTTAATATATTTTTATATTTATACATAATATATTTTATATGCATACACACACACATATATATCTCCTGTTATTTATGAGAGCACAAACACACAGAACACAAGCCGCACTCCTGAATAGGAGACTAGCTTTCAGAGTATGTTAGAAGGAAGCCCCTCCGAGGACGGGAGGGGCTTGGTGGTGCTGGGGAAGCTGTTCCATGTTCCTGGCAGCCCCCAGCGGTGGGGGTGGGGGTTTCTCATTTGTCTCTGTTGTCTTGCTCCAGGTCCCTCTCCGCAGTGAAAAAGGCTGGCTGGGGGAGGCCGCTGGGGCAGGCAGCAAGGCTACAGCAGAATCAGGCTGCTTGCCTCATCAGCTTCGCTGGGACCACCGCACAATGGCCTCTGTGAAGAACTGTAGATAATAATGTACAACGTCTCCTAGAACGATGGCTGGAGTCAGACTCTCCTGATCCTTCACGGGAATTTAGAAGTGCAGTTATGGGGTTGCAGTGACATCTAAAGGCAGACTCCTCAGCTCCTGCTGCACTTCCGCCCTGCTGGTTCCTTCTCACAAGCGCTCCTCTCCCCATCAGAGCTTCTGACAAACGACAAACGTCTCCCAAATCTGCAGGAAACCACTTCTCCTGGGATCTTCTCTTTTCTTGGCCTACTCCTTTTGGAAGTGACTTTCCAAACTGTGCTTGCCACCTTGAAAGCCTTTCTTGGGTTCCGCATTCCTTCACTTCTGGTATTGTTGCTATGTTATCTTCTTACACTCTTAAAACCTTTGTGCGCATATGTCTTGAGGCCAAACCAGGCTTAAGTACACAAACCACAAGTTGAGGATAGCTTGCATTGCCCTGGGGCCATCCAGCCTTATCTTCCTGTTATTGTTCAGTTCCTAAGTCTTGTCCAACTCTTTGAGACTTCCTGGACTGCAGCATGCCAAGCTCCCCTATCCTTTACCACCTCCGGTAATTTGCTCAAACTCATGTCCACTGAGGCAGTGATGCCATCCAACTGTCTCATCCTCTGCTGCCCTCTTCTCCTCCTGCCTTTAATCTTACCCAGAATCACAGTCTTTTCCAGTGAGTCAGCTCTTTGTATCAGGTGGCCAAAGTATCTTCCTATCTCTACCTCATTCTCCCTCTTCTACTTTCCCCAAGGAGACAGGATGGTCCTGAGGTTGTGTGAGGCTTCCTCTGAAGGGTAGAGGCTGGCTAAGCCACATGCTGTTCTCGAATTACATATGACCACCTTACCAATCAGGATAAGGAAACATGCATTTTTAATAATGGATGCCCAGGTATGAACTGTGCCCTTTCCTCCTTACTTAAATAAAATGACCTTTTCTGTAGCCAGGTAGGTAGTTGTCTTTCTCTGACTCCATCATCAATGGCAGACACAAGATCACTGCCATCCTGCAGGGGGGCCAGCTTCCCACCTCTGCTCCCCTAAGGACCCCAGCCATGGACATTTCAGCCACCTCCGCTCTCAAAATGTGCCCCAGAGTCTCTTGTCAAGCAGATTCATGAATCTGAAATGTCTCATGCTCTGATTTGGCTTCACCATCCTTAACAATCAGATGTGTGGCACTGGTAAATTCAGACAAGGGCAGAGAAATGAGACCACGTAAACAAGGAAACAGAGTATTTTGCATGCAGGTGATCCCTGACAGTATTAAAACCTGAATGTGTTTTCTTAGCTCCCCAGTGAAAGGATGGGAGTCTTTCTTTTCTATTTTTTTAATGGCCTTGATGAAAGACCTATAAAGTTGAGTTGAATGGCTGGAAGATAATAACTCCAGTGGTAAAGTTCCGCCTTGTCTCTGACCCTACCCTGGCAGTAATCCTGGCTTTGGGGTCTGAAATTTCCTAAAGATGCATTAGTGTCGTATACACATGTGCTCTTGTATGCTCATAATCCCTTTCACTAGCTTCTTAGCTGCATGCTTTGTATTTAAATTTTCCTTCTGACCAAGTAAATCCCTTTGGATGAAGTGACAGGATCTTTTCAGCACCCATGGCTGGTGACAGCTGGTGGGGAGATTCTGAAAGCCTGCAAAGTATTCCTTCTTGCTTCCTTCAAGACCAGTGCCAGCCACCAGCTGAGAGATTTGTTAGCGCTCCCTTCAGGCATCCGTCAGCTGAAGAGGTGCACAGTCAATGCTAAAGAAGCATAATAGATATCAATGTAAAAGACAATATCGGTGCTTCTGGCTTAACCGTGTCTTTAATTAGGTACTTATTTATTATATGTGAACATGAAACCTTTTCATTAATTCCTGTGTAACCCTTTATTAATACTGTATGAAGCATACACTGGCGTGTCAAAATGCAGTGAAAACTGGGCTTTGAAAGCAATCATTGCCGATAACCTTTAAAAGAACAGCTCCCAGGGCCAGATGCATGCTGTTTCCCCCTCCTTCAGTGAAGTTTCCTTGTGAATATCTGACTTGTAGTACATGCCGTCGTTCTCTGTGAAAATCGAAGGATGTCCTTTTGCGGGGAGAGGGGGAGTGGTCTCTGGCAAGTGGTCATTGTTAGATTAAGCAATGAGGTAATGAGAAAGACCCTAACTAAGTAAGAAACTAAATTTTTAATTCATGAGGGTGTTAGCAGTAGGTTGGTCTTCATGTGGAATTACTTGGTTTCAAAGACTTACCTAACCAAATGTCCTTTCTCTATTTGCTGGAAAACCGAAACAAAATAATGCTTTCAGGGTAACAAAGGTGACTAACCCCTTAAGAGCAACATTTAGGTGTTTTGAAATTTTTCTGTAAACTTATATCCCTAACCTACATAACCATCTTTCTAGAAATTACAAATTTGCTTACCTATAAAGTGAAAATAAAATGCAAACTAAAATGTCACTTCAAAAGATGCCTGGTTATAGATTCACTTTTACATAGTCCCCCTTTGGTTTTGCCTTGATCATTTTAACTACGAAGAGAAAGTTGAGAGAACGTTTCATTGTCTACACCCACTTATAAATATTCCTAGCAATTAGAATCCGAGAGATGAGGAAAATTGGTTGTTGTGCATACTATCAGTTGTTGTTTTATATTTGTGCACAAAAAATCAGAGCAGTGGTCATCCCAGAATGTTGAGAAGTTCATATACATCATCAAGTATTTTGACACTGCGAAATTAACGGCAGATTTCATAATCACTATTCTGGTTTGGCAACTTAGAAAAACCAAAACTTCCTCCCATATCATAGAAATGCGTGTGTTTTGCCTCTTCTAATATTTCTCAAATTCCTTTCCTGATTATTTTTTAAATTGACAGAACTTTCTTCTAAGTGAATTCATGCCATGGTTTTGTTTTACAAAAGCTGTTGCACTTGAAAATGTACCTAAGTTAGAGATGAGAAAATTACTATGAAAATAAAGTGATCATCATCTTATTTTACATTAGGGTTTGGGGTTATTAACAGTATATCAGCAGCAAACAGATTCTGTGACTTTTAATAAGGAAGAATGACACACTTTGGACTTTGAAAATCTGTGTTTTCTTTTTTGTCATTCTGCATTTAACATGCCATGTTTCCTTCAGGGTGGGAAGGCTGTTGGACAGAGTGGAGGAAAAAGGATTGGAGACTTTTAGTTATATATACATTATTGCCAAACCCCAAACACAGGCACTTTGCAAAACATCAAATGATGCCTTTTCTTGTGAGAAAAATTGCTAAACTCTATCATCCTAGTATGCTACAAGGATATTAAATAAGCTGATGAAAGAATGAAATTTCTCTTGTAAACAATTAAAAGCAACCAACCCGCTAAGAACAAAATTGAAATCTGAGTTTGTGGTATTGTTGTTTGAACCAAAACGCACATGGCTTTTCAAATATTCAAGTACCGACGACACCATTTTTTGTGTGTGTGTGCCTGATGAATTATTAATTCAGGGCTTGCACCGAGTTCGCCAGCTATCCCTGAATCCTTATTAGTAAGTTGGAACTTGATTTGTCACAAGGAAGGTGAAGGGCATTCCTAATAAGACTATAATCTATCCATCGGTGAACATACACTGATATCTGCTTCTTGATCTACTTCCTCTCACACTGGGTAAATTCCTCCGAATGGGCTTTGTGTTTTTATGTAAGAAATTGCTTGGGTTTTGATCTGTTGTGTCCTGGTTGCTGTTAGGGGCATGCATGCGTGTGTATGTTTCAATGCGCTGCTTTACATGCTCTAATTTTGGGGGTATATCTTTGCACCAAATATTCCAATGCAAGTATACACACATATATATGGACTGGCCTACCTGTATGTGTGGCGTCTGTTTACATTTTCTGTCATGTAGTCATTAAGCACAGAACGTGGCCTTAAAGGATGTCAGAATTGACAGCCCCGGCATGATGGATGATGTTGTGCTAGACTGATTCTTACCAGGTGTGGTGTGATGGGAATTCAGATGCTCCCCAGAGCTCTTATTTGTGTTAGTAAAGTTTTGCTTTTCTGTAAGTTTTTTCTTTTTTCTTTTTCTTTTTTTTTGAGGGGGAGGGCTTCTGCACTTGTAGTCATAACCCTTTGTAAGATCTATCAAATACTTGAAGTAAAAAACAATATGGAGTTTCCTTCCGCTATGTGTATATGATGTATGTGATCTATTTTTAGATCACCTCCTCTTCAACAAACATCTAAGTAGCTTCAAGTTATCAGGAGAGATATTTTCAAAGATTTAATATTGCTGATTCTGTTGTTGCTAATCTCCGGGTAATCTCAATGGCCCCACTGACCCGCTTAACTGGGCAGGAGTGATTACCACCTGCCCAGATCCATGAAAATGTCAAGAGAAAGTTAGAATTTCACTTAAACATTAACTAAACTTTTATTGAAATATTTTGGGTCAGCTACAAGTTTGAAGGGAGAAAGGCAACATTCTCTGGCCTGCCTGCACACGATGGCTGGTCTCTGAACAAAATCTGAAAGCTCATGGTCCCTTCTAGCCATCAACACAAAAGCATAGGGCTGTGCCCAACAGCCATGAGGGTGCCCCTACCAAGCTAAGCATGTGGCTAAGTGACACTCTGTACCCACGGCAAACCCCAGCGTCAACCAGGGACTGCTGCCTCAGTGAAGCTTGTTTGTTTTCCGTAATTGAATTCAGTGTCTTCTGATCAAAAAGAACTTGTCCTTCCTTTTGACCATTTAAGATGGCGATGACAGAACTAATTGGCTGAATTTAAGGTCTGCAGAATTTGACAAAACTGGACGACCTGCCTCAGGGTGTTGTCAAATATCACCTGTCACCAACAGAGGGAAGCTGGTAACTTAAGCAATCAGTGGACCCGAGCGATAAGAGTTCTAACTTAACCCAATTGTTTACTGATCTTCCCAAATAATACTGGGTTAACTCAGCCTTTGTGTACAGATGGTCTCAAAACCTTGTCCTGACACCTGCCATGAACCATATTCCTCACCAAACTTCCAAAGAAAATTATAACACAAAACAAGTAACCCAGTGTCTAAGACCTTTACAGCTTTGATGAATCTTCAGAGTTTCTTATACATATGTGAAAGTGAAAGTCACTCAGCAGTGTACAATTCTTTGCACCCCCATGGACTGTAGTCCACCAGGCTCCTCTGTCCATGGGATTCTCCAGGCAAGAACACTGGAGTGGGTTGCCATGCCCTCCTCCAGAGAATCCTCCCAAACCAGGGATCAAACTCAGGTCTCCCGCATTACAAGTAGACTCTTCACGATCTGAGCCATCAGGGAAGCTTATATACATATATGAATATATATATATATATGCAGTATTCTTGCCTGGAGAATTCCATGGACAGAGAAGCCTGGTGGGCTACAGTCCATGGGGTTGCAAAGAGTTGGACATGACTGAGCTCCGCAGAGCAGTCTATCATTTCCCAAATATTCAATGAGAACCTATAACGTTCTGAATTTGTGGTACAGAGGTTGGGGCTTGGTCCTAATTGATAGGTGTCTATCTGGAACTTGCTAGAAATCCACCCTCCATAGTGCCAGGGAAAGGTGTTCACAGGGAGGTGTCTCATTGGTGGCAAACCTCTACCACTCACCTGGAGAAGGCTAGAAAGCTGCAAGCAATTGGGTGGCCCTGGCAGCCATGTGGCTCAGGGGCCCTGAGGGGAGAGGCTGTGCCTACGGGGGGACCCAGGCCCTTGGGCAGTCAAGAGCATTCAGGAGCCCACCTACAAAGCCACTGGAACCAAAAGTCAGAACCCCTTCTCCTGCAGTGTCTCTCCAGCACTCTCTGCTGAGAAGAAACTGAACATGGCACTGGCTGATAGCAGATAACTGGAGGGCACAGATCCGTTTTCATAAATCAGGCAGTTAAGGGAGAATTTAGAGCTGGGAGCATCACATAGGTAACTGGCCCACACAAGGAAAGCACACCACCTCGCAGGCCTACTCTTCAGGGGCTTCTCCTTTGAGTGATTTGGTCTTAGGTTTTTCCTAGTGGTTATTCGTAAGATTGGCTTCTCTGGTGGCTCAGCAGTAAAGAATCCACTTGCAATGCAGGAGATGCAAGTTTGATCCCTGGATCGAGAAGATTCCCCCAGAGAAGGAAATGGCAACCCACTCCAGTATTCTTGCCTGCAGAATTCTATGGAGAGAGGAACCTGGTGGGCTCCAGTCCATGGGCTCTAGTCCAGGAGCTAGACACGACTTGGCAAGCAAACCACCATCATTTGTAAGATTACACACACACCTCAGAAATATTGCAGGTTCTGTTGCAGAGTACTACAGTAAAGCAAATATTACAGAAAAGCAAGTCACATGAATTTTTTGGTTTCCCAACGCATATAAACATGTTTACCCCCATACTATAGTCTATTAAGTGTGCAATAGCATTATGTCTCGGGGAAGGCAATGGCACCCCACCCCAGTACTCTTGCCTGGAAAATCCAATGGATGGAGTAGCCTGGTGGGCTGCAGTCCATGGGGTCGCTAACAGTCAGACAGACTGAGCGACTTCACTTTCACTTTTCTCTTTCATGCATTGGAGAAGGAAATGACAACCCACTCCAGTATTCTTGCCTGGAGAATCCCAGGGATGGGGGAGCCTGGTGGGCTGCCGTCTATGGGGTCACACAGAGTCGGACACGACTGAAGTGACTTAGCAGCAGCAGCAGCAGCAGCATTATGTCTAAAAGAGTACATGCTTAATTAAAAAATGCTTATTTTTAATGCAATAATAATTACAATCCTAACATCAAAAATCATTGACCACCATAACAAAGATAACAAAGTTAAAAAGTGTGAAATGTTATAAAAATTACTGAAATGTGACGCAGAGACACAAAGAGAGCAAATGCTGCTGGGAAAATGGCACATGAGTTGCCATAAACCTCAAATTTGTGAAAAACGCAGTATCTGCAAAATGCAATAAAACAAGGTGTGCCTCTATGCTAATATTTTCAATTCGTGATAAACCGATTTGAAGCATTATCTACTAATACTTTCCTATGAAAAATAACAAATGTGCTCCACTTTATCATCCCAGTGTTTCTTAGCCATGACTGCAGTGACCTATAAAACTTTAAGTAATATTTGAGCTTTATTTCCACTTGTCATCTTTGGACAGTATTTTCTGACTCCTTAACTTCCAGAGAAATATCAGTGACTCTAGGCTTTCTTCTCTTGATCCCCTCCTCACTAGTACATCCAATGGAGTTCTCAGATTCAATGCTACTTCTAAATTTCTTTCAAAAAAATATTGTTTATAGTTAAGTTCTCTGTGCTTTGTCTAGTAACTGACATTGAAAATTAAACTCAATGAACTGCACTGTCAATGTTATGAGTACGTGTTATTCACTGAAATATTATTTATTGGCTCCTAGAGACATAACTCTAAACCTAAGAACAAGAAAGAAATGTACTCTTCTTGTAATCATAGAGCCAATAAGACTTGGAGTTTTCTCAAACCTCCTCCAAGTTATAGTGAGTGATAGAGCTGGATGTCTCAAATCTAATTCTAATGCACTGATCTTGAACACAATGCTGTATAGTAAACTATTATTTTTACATTTGGTTCTTGATAGATTTTTTTATGTGAGTCTGTTTCATTATATTCTTTTTTTTTTTTTTTTCAGATTTCACAAATAAGTGTTAACATACAATACTTGTGGAGAAGGAAATGGAAGCCCACACCAGGATTCTTGCCTGGAGAATCCCATGGACAGAGGAGCCTGGCAGGCTACAGTCCATGGGGTCACAGAGAGTTGGACATGACTGAGCGACCAACACACACACAATATTTGCATTTTTCTACCTGACTTATTTTACTAAGCAAAACACCTTCCAGGTTCATTCATATTGTTGCAAAGGGCAGATTTCATTCTTTTCTCATGGTTGAGTAATATTCGATTACATATTTATGTACCACATTTTCTTTATGCACTTGGTTGTGGGTGGAGAATTAGGTGGCTTCCATATCTTGGCTAATGTAAATAAAGCTGAATGAACATTGGGGTGCATAAAAATTTTTGAATAAGTACTTTGCTTTGTTTTCAGATATATACCCCACCCCAGTACTCTTGCCTGGAAAATCCAATGGATGGAGTAGCCTGGTGGGCTGCAGTCCATGGGGTCGCTAACAGTCAGACAGACTGAGCGACTTGTTTCAGATATATACCCAGGACTGGAATGACTATCATCATAGTCTACAAATAACAAACGTTGGCAAGGATATGTAGAGAAAACAACTCTTGTACATTGTTAGTGGGAATGTAAATTGGTGTAAGCCACAGTGGAAAACAGTAAGGGGGTTCCTCAAAAAAAAACTTGATAGATTCTTTATTAAAAACACAGAGATGTTAGTCATAGAAAAGTAGTTTATGTTCAGAGCATTGTCAGGTAGTATTGAGATGTTCATGTGCTCCTATATGCATCCATTCACACTAATGTCTGTGCTTACAGAAATATACTCATGTATTTAGTTTGCGTTTATATTTTTTTAGGAAGAAAAGGACTACACTATGCATATTTTTAAAACTTTTTTGTTTTGTAATTACTTTTTGATGGATGGAGAGATCCAAAGGTATCACAAAGAGGTCTGGCAAGCCTTTTACAAAAATCTGCCCATAATACAGGAGATTCACTTTCCATCCCTGGGTTGGGACGATTCCCTGGAGGAGGAAATGGCTAACCCACTTCAGTATTCTTGCCTGGCAAATCCCATGAACAGCCACGGGGTCACAATAGAGTCAGACACAACTTAGTAACTAAACAACGACAAAAGACATGCTGAAATTCTACCCTTTCGCAGCACCAGTGAATGTGATTTTATCTGATAAAGGGTTTTTGCAGATGCGTGCTGTGCTATGCTTAGTCGTTCAGGCATGCCCGACTCTTTGTGATCCCACAGACTGTAGCCCACCAGGCTCTTCTGTCCATGGGGATTCTCCAGGCAAGAATTCTGGAGTGGGTTGCCATGCCTTTCTCCAGATCTTCCCAACCCAAGGATTGAACACAGGTCTCCCACATTGCAGGTGGATTCTTTACGTCTGAATCATTTTGCAGGTGTAAGCAACTTAAAATGAGTTCATAAGTGGAAAGTGAAGTCGCTCAGTCGTGTCCGACTCTTTGCGACCCCATGGACTGTAGCCTACCAGGCTCCTCTGTCCATGGGATTTTCCAGGCAGTAGTACTGGAGTGGATTGCAATTTCCTTCTCCAGGGGATCTTCCCGACCCAGGGATCAAACCCGGGTCTCCCGTATTGTAGACAGATGCTTAACCGTCTGACCCACCAGGGAAGTCCAGAGTTCATAAGGGTGGGCTCTAATTCAACAGATGGTGTCTTTTTAAGAGGGACATTTGATTCTTGCTGGACCAAGAATACAACTATTCACTGTCACCCAAGGAAAGAGCAGTGTTCACTTGGAAAACAGCACTAGATAACTTCATATATTTCGTCACTGCTGCTGCCGCTGCTGCTAAGTCACTTCAGTCGTGTCCGACTCTGTGCGACCCCATAGACAGCAGCCCACCAGGCTCTCCCAGGGTTCTCAAATTCTATACCTCTATTCTCTTAGTTGACTGTGTGTATAAAGTGGGTTTCAGTGAACTTCTGGGTCTGACTCCCCAGGAGAGGAATAGAATGGTATTGAAGTAAAGAAAATGGTTTTGAAAGTGACAATGATACTCATCAAATACTCTTAGCTACGTACCTGCATTTCTCAGCTGCCCTGGGAATCCACATGACTACTTCTGGCCAGTGGGCCTTGAGCAGAAGTGTCATGTGTCACAGCAGGTGTTTATAAACTGGCAAGGCCCTCCCAAGATGACTCTTCTGCCATGGCAACTGAGGAGGCTTCTTTTTCAAGCTTAATGTGTTCAGCCTACATCTCTGAACGAGTAACTCTACTTGTACCAGACAAGCAGAATAAAAAGGTGGGGAAAAAAATTGTGAAATGGTTTTAACTTTAGCATGACCAAGTCCATCCTGACAAACAAGAATACAATCAGTAACTATTTAAAAAGGAAAGCATGTACAATTACATCTTTACCTATGAAGGTAAAGACTCCTAGGCATACAAATAACTAATAGAGTAAAATAGTAAGTTTCAAAAAGCAAAGCCAAGAAAGTGTGAGCATTAATAAGAGGGGAAAGGGCAGGTAGGATGAATTGGGAGATTGAGGTTGACATGTATACACTATTGATACTGCGTATAAAACAGGTAACTAATAAGAACCTTCTGTATAGTGCACGGAACTCCACTCAGTGCTCTATGGTGACCCAAANCCCAGGGTTCTCAAATTCTATACCTCTATTCTCTTAGTTGACTGTGTGTATAAAGTGGGTTTCAGTGAACTTCTGGGTCTGACTCCCCAGGAGAGGAATAGAATGGTATTGAAGTAAAGAAAATGGTTTTGAAAGTGACAATGATACTCATCAAATACTCTTAGCTACGTACCTGCATTTCTCAGCTGCCCTGGGAATCCACATGACTACTTCTGGCCAGTGGGCCTTGAGCAGAAATGTCATGTGTCACAGCAGGTGTTTATAAACTGGCAAGGCCCTCCCAAGATGACTCTTCTGCCATGGCAACTGAGGAGGCTTCTTTTTCAAGCTTAATGTGTTCAGCCTACATCTCTGAACGAGTAACTCTACTTGTACCAGACAAGCAGAATAAAAAGGTGGGGAAAAAAATTGTGAAATGGTTTTAACTTTAGCATGACCAAGTCCATCCTGACAAACAAGAATACAATCAGTAACTATTTAAAAAGGAAAGCATGTACAATTACATCTTTACCTATGAAGGTAAAGACTCCTAGGCATACAAATAACTAATAGAGTAAAATAGTAAGTTTCAAAAAGCAAAGCCAAGAAAGTGTGAGCATTAATAAGAGGGGAAAGGGCAGGTAGGATGAATTGGGAGATTGAGGTTGACATGTATACACTATTGATACTGCGTATAAAACAGGTAACTAATAAGAACCTTCTGTATAGCGCACGGAACTCCACTCAGTGCTCTATGGTGACCCAAATGTGAAGGAAATCCAAAAGAGAGGGGATCCATGTATGTGTGTGGCTGATTCACTTTGCTGTACAGCAGAAACTAACGCAACATTGTAAAACAACTACACCCCAACAAAAACGCCAAAAAATATTTTTTTAAAAGAGAAACAAAACAAAACAAATTTTAACCCAACAGGAAATCAGGGAAGGCTTCACAAAGTAGGGAACATCTAGATTAAATTTCAAAACTTAAAATTACCTGTTGTTTCACACTTGAGATCTCAGAGGCCCAGAACTGCTCCAATCATTCCAATCATCCAAACAGCAACATAAAGACTAATCCTTATAGGCTCTGAAATAGTACTTGAAAAAAATTATGCTAAGACTTTACTCGTTTCACTTGTTTTGATTGCACAGATATCAGAACTGACCTTCTGCAATTCTTAAGTTTGGTAGGAAATGAAAGGAAACAGCTATTTGAAGAAGCTCCTTAGCGAGGGCAAAGCACAGTCCTCCTCTTGACCATAGGTGATTTTTCTCAGGATCTCTTAGAGTCAGATTTTCTAACAGGACATATCAACTCCATCACTAAAGTCTATATATATATATATTTACATAGGATATGGGCTTCCCTTGTGGCTCATATGGTAAAGAATCTGCCTGCAATGCAGGAGACCTGGGTTCGATCCCTGGCTTGGGAAGATCCCCTGAAGAAGGAAATGGAAAATCCATCCCAGTATTCCATGGACAGAGGAACCTGGTGGGCTACAGCCTGGGGTGGCAAAGAGTTGGATACAACTGAGCAACTAACACTTTCACTTCACTTTCATTTCACAAAGATATAAATACATAAGAGCCATTCATCAGGAAAATGAGATCGTCTCTTCTAAAAACAGCATTTCTGCTTTTATTGGTCATTTATTATTTCCCTTGAGAACTTTTCTAAAAGGCTCATATAAAGACTCTATATTCAGTTTCAATAAAATAAAATAAAGTCCAGCTTTTGGAACTGGATCCAGTCCATGAAACAGCTCCAATACTTTTCCCTCTCCTATATAATTGTCATTTTGCCATAATTGTCTTAGAGGATGTGTTTTATTCATTCAACAAAAAAGACTATTCTATGAATGAGAGAAATTGGCAGCAGCTTTTGGTATTAACTACCTGTGTCAGTACAAAATTTCCCTCAAATTTTGAAATAACATTTCTGAAAATGTTTCACATGTATTTTTGACAGCATCTTAAAATGTTTAAGTAGTATTTTTATATATATATTTTTTATTTGTACCACAAGATTCAACATATTTTAAAATATTATATATGTTTGTAATATTAATATATAAAATACCTTAGAAATATATTTATAAACCTAATACCCTTACAGAGTAAGTAGATCCAGGTCTCATATTGCCAGGATGGACCTGAGAAATCACTGGGCTCTCTGCAAACTTAGTGGACCCAGTGGTATGTGTGACTGTCTACAGGTGGGACCACAGGGAAAATGCATTTAGGTCATACTACACAAAAGACACTTCCCTGAGGGAATAAGAAGAATCAGAAATACAGTCCATTCTCTGTTTGCCAAGCTTTATGTTTTGGTTAGGCTGGATTAGGTGGGAGCAAGGGACACTTAATTCTGCACAGAGAACTAGAGGCTCACAAAGCCACCAGCCCCAAATCTGAGTTCTTCCAAGGATATAACCATTGAATTGAAAGGGAATTATTTAGTACCCCCTTCAGCAGCACGTATATTAAAATTGGAATGATACAGAGATTAGCATGGCCCCTGAGCAAGGATGATACGCAAATTCGTGAAGCATTCCATACTTTTTACATTTCTCCAAAGAAGACATACAGATGGCTAACAAACACGTGAAAAGATGCTCAACATCACTCATTATCAGAGAAATGCAAATAAACCACAATGAGGTACCATCTCACGCCGGTCAGAATGGCTGCTATCAAAAAGTCTACAAACAATAAATTCTGGAGAGGGTGTGGAGAAAAAGGAACCTTCTTATACTGCTAGTGGGAATGCAAACTAGTACAGCCACTATGGAGAACAGTGTGGAGATTCCTTGCTGCTGCTGTTGCTGCTGCTGCTGCTAAGTCGCTTCAGTCGTGTTCAACTCTGTGCAACCCCACAGACGGCAGCCCATTGGGCTCTGCCATCCCTGGGTTTCTCCAGGCAAGAACACTGAAGTGGGTTGCCATTTCCTTCTCCAATGCATGAAAGTGAAAAGTGAAAGTGAAGTCGCTCAGTCGTGTCTGACTAAGCGACCAGGCTCCTCCGTCCATTGGAGTTTCCAGGCAAGATTACTGGAGTGGGATGTCATTGCCTTCTCCGGAGATTCCTAAAAAAACTGGAAATAGAACTGACATATGACCCAGCAATTCCACTGCTGGGCATACATACCGAGGAAACCAGAATTGAAAGAGACACGAGTACACCAGTGTTCATCACAGCATTGTTTACCATAGCCAGGACATGGAAGCAACCTAGATGTCCATTGGCAGATGAAGGGTAAGAAAGCTGTGGTACTTATACACAATGGAGTATTACTCAGCTATTAAAAAGAACACATTTGAATCAGTTCTAATTAGGTGGATGAAACTGGAGCCTATTATACAGCGTGAAGTAAGCCAGAGAGAAAAACACGAATACAGTATATTAACGCATATATATGGAATTCAGAAAGACAGTAATGATGACCCTATATGCAAGACAGCAAAAGAGATACAGATGTAAAGAACAGACTTTTGGACTCTGTGGGAGANGTAAGCCAGAGAGAAAAACACGAATACAGTATATTAACGCATATATATGGAATTCAGAAAGACAGTAATGATGACCCTATATGCAAGACAGCAAAAGAGATACAGATGTAAAGAACAGACTTTTGGACTCTGTGGGAGAAGATGAAGGTGGGATGATTTGAGAGAATAGCATTGAAATATGTATATTACCATATGTGAAATAGATTGCCAGTCCAGGTTCGATGCATGAGACAAGGTGTTCGGGGTCAGAGCACTGGGATGACCCTGAAGGATGGCATGGGGAAGGAGTTGGGGGGGGTCAGGATGAGTGACACATGTACACTCGTGGCTGATTGATGTGAGTGTATGGCAAAAACCACTATAATATTGTAATTAGCCTCCAATTAAAATAAATTAATTTTAAAAATCCATGAAATTGATGCATAGGAGAAGTGTAATTAAATTCAGTGAGTTTTAAGCCTTTGCTTTGTTTGGAAGATGATAGATATACTAATTTATATTGAATTATAATAAATAAAAATAACGTGTTTAATTTCTAGATGTGGACATTCACTAAAATAACAGTAATAATCTATAAAAAGCAGTATGCATAATATATACCTCTTCACATACACAAAAAATTATTAACTATAAAGACAACTAAAATTATTTTAAACAGAAAAAGTAAAAATACTGTAAAAGAAATAAAACCTAATTGTTGCATACTTTGTAGCTTAGCCATACACAATATTTGTAAAAATTGTAGAATTACTTAATAATAGTCTAATTACAAGCAAGATACTAGGAAGTCATTGAATCATATATAAACATCAAGGCGATACAGTATGAAAAATAAAGGAACAAACTATGTTTAAAATATGGAGATAAAGACAGTAAGAAATTCCTAAAAGTGTTGAAGATCATTGCTTCTGAGAATTAGAGTGAAGACAGTACAAACAGATGATAAGTTTTCACTGAAAGACTTACAGAAATACTTTTACATTGGTGAACTGAAAAAAATCAAATTAAAATTTTAAAGAAATAAAAACCTTTATCCAAGAAAGATTTTTTTTAAGGCATGGATAATTAAGTAGCTCAGACCATTATTGGCTTCCCAGGTGACTTGGTGGTAAAGAATCCGCCTGCCAATGCAGGAGACCTGGGTTCAATCCCTGGAGGAGGAAATGGCAACCCTCTCCAGTATTCTTGCCTGGAAAATTCCATGGACAGACAGGCCTGGCAGGCTACAGTCCATTGGGTTGCAGAGAGTTGGACACAACCGAACAACCAACACTTTCACTTTTCAGACTATTAAAAACCTCAAAGGTGAACAAAATTTCTTAGTAGATCTTCATGTAAGCAATGGCAGAGCTCCTCCATTGGGGACTGTCGCAATGCTTTCGATAAAAGAAAACAAGAACACCTCATTGATTTGAACTTAACTTCTCTCCTTTTAGACCAACAGACTTTTCTTCAAACTAGAAATGCTAGAGAAATAGTCACTTGCATCCTGTGAAAAGAAAAAGTGAAAGTCATTCAGTCATGTCCAACTCTTTGTGACTTCTAGGCTCCTCTGTCCATGGAATTCTCCAGGTAAGAATATGCCATTCCCTTCTCCAGGGGATCTTCCCAACCCAGGGATCAAACCTGGGTCTCCTGCAGGCAGGCTCTTTACCTTCTGAGCCACCAAGAAAGCCCCCTGTGAGAAGAAGACTTGCTAACTTCTTCCCAGAATAACTGACAAGTCTTTTAGAGAAAAATCCTTCAAAACTCGTAGGAGGCTGCATTTCAAGATTCTCAAAGAGAAAAATAAAGCATGTGTTAGAACAGATGTGTAGAGCGGACTTTTGGACTCTGAGGGAGAGGGAGAGGGAGAGGGCGGGATGATTTGGGAGAATAGCATTGAAATATGTATACTATCATGTAAGAAACGAATCGCCAGTCTATGTTCGATGCAAGATGCAGGATGCTTGGGGCTGGGGTATGGGGATGATCCGGAGGGATGATGTGGGGTGGGAGGTGGGAGGAAGGCATTCATGTTTGGGAGTTCATGTACACCCATGACGGATTCATGTCAATGTATGCCAAAACCAATACAGCACTGTAAAGTAAAATAAAGTAAAAATTAAAATTAAAAAAGAAATTTTAGTATGCTCGATAGATTCCTCCTCAAATTTTAAGTAGATAATATATGACTATTTTAAAATACATACAGACCACACGTAAGTTGCATAGATTGCTTAAGAAAAAAGTCAGTTTTTTCCAATTACATGAACAAAGACTGAAAGCTTTCTCTATATCACAGATTTTGAATTCTGCAGTACATTTCCAACAAAAGTCTATCATGATATGCTTACATGTATGTGATTCAGGCAGGTGGAAAAGCCCTGGGGGAAGGTTTACTTATGATCCAAAACATCCACAAGGACTTCTGCCTAGGTTGTATTTACCATGCAGCCAACAATTACTGGCTGTCCACCAAACTGAGCACAATGTTAGATACTAATGGACTAGTAACGAGCAAACTCAGACAAGCTCTCCCATTCATAAGGTTATAATTTACACATGAAGGCAGATGGCTAAAGAATTATAACAAATTGTGACGGATTTTATGATACCAACGTATAAGGCAGGATGGAAGAATTAAGTGGAATATTACTCAGTCAAAAGGAATGAAATAGTGTCATTTGAAGAGACATGAATGGACCTAGAGACTGTCACACTGAGTAAAATAAGTCAGAAAGAGAAAAACGAATGTTGTATACTAACACTTATACATGAAATCTAGAAAAAATGGTATAGATGAACTTACTTACAAAGCAAAAAATAGAGACACAGATGTAGAGGACAAATAGATGGATGCCAAGTGGGGATGGAGGGGAGGGATGAATTGGGAAATTGGGATTGACATATACACACTGTTGATACTATGTATAAAATTAGTAATTAATGAAAACCTACTGTGTAGCACAGGGAACACTACTCAGGACTCTGTGGTGCCTTAAATGGGAAGGAACTATTAAATAAAAAAAGATAGCTTCCCAGCCCAGGGATTGAACCCAGGCCTCCTGCACTGGCAGGTGGATTCTTTACCATCTAAGCCATCAGGCAAGCCCTCCATTAAATCAGTCTACAGGTATTCAGGGGGAGTTCTTTTTTCTCACTGGGTTTAGTGGCTTTTTGGTACATGCGGTATTTATGCTATATTTGTACCCATGATCTAGACAGTTTTTTGAAAAAAAAATTCAATAATTTAGGGGAAAAATTTTTTTTTCAGTGCTTCAGAATCAATTATGTAGTGTAAAAATTACTCGTTTCTACTTTTTATCTCTCTGCTTTTGTGAGTCACTACAAGTCAGAATAGCCTTAGCGTCACAATATATGATTTCTTCTAATTCTCAAAATACCTCTGATGAGTGTATTTTGAAAGAAAAACCCTACCCATTGTCAATCTCTGGTAGAGAAAAGAAATGGCAATGCACAAAATTTTTTTCTTAATATGTATATTTTATTTAAGTATAGTTGACTTAACAATGTTTCAGGTGCACAGCAAGGTAACTTAGTTATACATATACACCTATATTATTTTTGACATTATTTTTCCATTATAGGTTATTATAAGTTATTGACTATGATGATGAATAAAGAAACAAGTCAACCCTCTGCCTCCCCACTCACTCTCCAAACACGTTTCACCTCTTGTATTTACAGCTGGTTTTCTACCTTGCAGCCTAGGAGCCACAGAAATTATTAGCATCAGTTGAGTCTCTTGTTTGCCAGACACAGTGCTAAGTCCTACAAAGTTCAGGGCATTTTTAATTGTCCCCAACCTGTTCCTCACTATCTATATTAGCAGCTTCAACTCAAGCCAGTTCAACACAAGAGATGCCTCTAGATTCCTGCCTTTTCTCTCTATATCCTGATGCTGCTGCCTTCATCCTCTACCTGGTAACCTCTCCCCTGGACATCTAACAAGCTTCCTGTCTGAGCGTCCTCCCTGATTGCAACCAGTTCCTCACTCCCTCGACCTTTTACATTCCCAGTAAAGCTATTCTCACACACACACACACACAAAAACAAAATCGCGTATCACTGACCTGATTTTAAAATGTTTTTTCTGATTAGTTTGGATAAAAATTCAGTCCTTGGCCGAACAGTCCTTGTTTCAGCCACACTTAGGCACACTCACTCTCAACCCTCTCCCACCCCACAGACCCTCCACCATATTCTAGGTCTTAATTGTCCCCTGACCCCCTCAGGTCACTTGTCTCTGCTTCTACTTAAAGTGCCCTCTGCACCTTCATCTTCTCCCAAATGCCAGCCCATACTTTAAAGCGTAGATCAAACGTCACCTTTTTTAAAATATGAATTTATTTTAATTGGAGGCTAATTACAATTTTTGCCATACATTCATATGAATCAGTCATGGGTGTATATGTGTTCCCCATCCAGAACACACCCCTCCTATATCCCTCCCCATCCCATCCATCAGGGTCATCCCAGTCAGTGCACCAGCCCTGAGCACCCTGTCTCATGCATCGAACCTGGACTGGTGATCTGTTTCATATACGATAATATACATGTATCAATGCTATTCTCTCAAATCATCCCACCCTCGCCTTCTCCCACAGAGTCCAAAAGACTGTTCTATACATCTGTGTCTCTTTTGCTGTCTTGCATATAGAGTCATTGTTACCATCTTTCTAAATTCCATATATATGCGATAATATACTGTTTTGCTGTTATTCTTTCTGACTTGCTTCACTCTGTATAATAGGCTCCAGTTTCATCCACCTCATTAGAACTGATTCAAATATATTCTTTTTAATGGCTGAGTAATACTCCATTGTGTGTATGGGCCACAGCTTTCTAATCGATGCGTGGGCTGATGGACATCTAGGTTGCTTCCATGTTACGGCTATTATAAACNACTCTCAACCCTCTCCCACCCCACAGACCCTCCACCATATTCTAGGTCTTAATTGTCCCCTGACCCCCTCAGGTCACTTGTCTCTGCTTCTACTTAAAGTGCCCTCTGCACCTTCATCTTCTCCCAAATGCCAGCCCATACTTTAAAGCGTAGATCAAACGTCACCTTTTTTAAAATATGAATTTATTTTAATTGGAGGCTAATTACAATTTTTGCCATACATTCATATGAATCAGTCATGGGTGTATATGTGTTCCCCATCCAGAACACACCCCTCCTATATCCCTCCCCATCCCATCCATCAGGGTCATCCCAGTCAGTGCACCAGCCCTGAGCACCCTGTCTCATGCATCAAACCTGGACTGGTGATCTGTTTCATATATGATAATGTACATGTATCAATGCTATTCTCTCAAATCATCCCACCCTCGCCTTCTCCCACAGAGTCCAAAAGACTGTTCTATACATCTGTGTCTCTTTTGCTGTCTTGCATATAGAGTCATTGTTACCATCTTTCTAAATTCCATATATATGCGATAATATACTGTTTTGCTGTTATTCTTTCTGACTTGCTTCACTCTGTATAATAGGCTCCAGTTTCATCCACCTCATTAGAACTGATTCAAATATATTCTTTTTAATGGCTGAGTAATACTCCATTGTGTGTATGGGCCACAGCTTTCTAATCCATGCGTGGGCTGATGGACATCTAGGTTGCTTCCATGTTACGGCTATTATAAACAGTGTTGTGATGTCACTTCTTTAACGGAACTTCTCTCACATCCCCTGGCACCATTACTTCTTATCTCTGTAATGTTACTCATCACAGTGCATTCTCATTTGCCTTTAAAATCACTCAAGTTGTTCCTCAACACAGGGACACAGGTTCTGCCCCACCCCAACCACGTTCCAGGTGCCTAGAAGTGTCATGTTCAATCCATTTGCTAGGGCTGCTATAGCAAAGGACCACAGACTGGGTGACTTGAGCAATGGAAATCTATCATCTCAGGGCTCTGGGGTCTGGAAGCCTGAGCTCAAGGTATCAGAAGGCTGGTTTCTCCTGAGGGCTGTGACAGAAGGATCCATCCAGGCTTCTCTCGTTGATTCGTAGGTGGTCGTCTTCTCCCTGTGCCCCTTCACTTGTCTGCTCACTGCATGTGTCCCCTTGTGTTCAAATTTCCCCTTTTTATAAGGACACCAATCCTATTAATATTAGATTGGGCGCTCACTTTATTCACCATGACCTTTTTATCTGATTACATCTCAGTTCAGTTCAGTTCAGTCGCTCAGTTGTGTCCGACTCATTGCGACCCCATAATTGCAGCATGCCTGGCCTCCCTGTCCATCACCAACTCCCGGAGATTACCCAAACTCATGTGCATCGAGTCAGTGATGCTATCCAGCCATCTCATCCTCTGTCGTCCTTTTCCTCCTGCCCCCAATCCCTCCCAGCATCAGGGTCTTTTCCAGTGAGTCAACTCTTCACATGAGGTGACCAAAGTATTGGAGTTACAGCTTCAGCATCAGTCCTTCCAATGAACACCCAGGACTGATCTCCTTTAGGATGGACTGGTTGGATCTCCTTGCAGTCCAAGGGACTCTCAAGAATCTTCTCCAACACCACACTTCAAAAGCATCAATTCTTTGGCGCTCAGCTTTCTTCACAGTCCAACTCTCACATCCACACATGACCACTGGAAAAACCATAGCCTCGACTAGACAGAACCTTGTTGAGAAGGTAATGTCTCTGTTTTTTAATATGCTGTCTAGGTAGATCATAACTTTCCTTCCAAGAAGTAAGCGTACACAGACCCTATTTTCAAATAAGTTCACATTCTTTTGTCTTGAAGTTTCAACGTGTGCATTTGTGGGGACACATTTCAATCCATGACAAATGCACGGTGTTTAGTGAAGGACTGAACAGTGAAAGGAGAAATGAATGAAGTACTGTCGCTCTGTCTTTTGAAATATACACCACTGTCTCCTTTCCTTCCAAGTCCCACCAGCTACTTCCTTCACCCTTACTCAGACAACTTCGCATTAATCTCTGATCCAGGGCTCTGTTTCCCAATCCAGCATTCATATTTCTGCTATATTATTCTTTTTAAATGCTTTATATACCAACTCATTTATCTAACTAAGGTTTTACCATGGCTCACTTTCTCCTACTTTATCAAGTCTAAAACTACCCTACCTCCTTTCACGAGCTATTGTACTCTGAATCTAGCTTATTTATTATATTTTAGGCAATGTTTGGGCTTGCCATCTGTGGCTATCCACACTAGACTGGAGGAGTCTTGAGATGTATGAAGATCTAAAAACTGACCACGTTTATCTTAGGTAGACAGAATCTAGAAGGAGGCCCTGGAGAGTTTGTGGGGATTGGCAGACTGAGCAACATATCAGAAAAAAACTGATCACAAGTAAACAGGAAAATGCAAACATAGCAGCAGGAGCTCTTTGAAAAGGAGCAATAAGTCCCAACAGGTGGGTGGAACCCAGACACAGGAAATCTAAGGACAGGTGAAACTGAGTTGCAGGGAAGCCGGCCACTTAGAAAACTGTATCTCTGGGAAACAAAGCACAAGCCACAAGGACATCATTTAGAAGAAAAGCCCAGGTTTTCTGGATGAGCCAGTAGACCCATGAAAACAAACAAAATAGAAATGAGAACCAAGAGCAGAGGGGACATGGGATCAAATTAGTCCAGTTCATTCAAGCTGGGTGCAAGAAAAATGAAGCAGCATAGGAATGTGATGAAAAAACTAGGTTTACATAATCTTCCCTCCAAACCAAGAAGAAAATAAATATCAATAAAAACATTATTATTTAACAAATATTTTACACATAAAAAACTATATTCAATCTATTTAATATTATTGAAAGACTTAAATGTAAGATCTGAAACCATACAACGTCTAGAAGAAAACACAGGCAGTATCCTCTTTGACAGAGGTCTGTCGAAGGAATGGTCTTTTACATATGTCTCCTCAAGCAAAGGAAACAAAAACAAAAATAAACAAATGAGATGACAGCAAACCGAAACACTTCTGCACAGTGAAGGGAACTATCAACAAAACACAAAGTGTGGCTGCTGAATGGGAGAAGATATATCTGATAAAAGGTTAATATTCAAAGTACACAAAGAATTCATACAACCGGAACCAAAAAAAACAAAAAACAAAACCTGATTAAAAACCAACAGAGGACGTGAAAAGACACTTTTCCAAAGAAGACTTAGAGATGGCCAATGGCCACATGAAAAGATGCTCAGAATCACGAATCATCAGTTCAGTTCAGTTCATTCATTCAGTCGTGTCTGACTCTTCACGACCCCATGAATCGCACGCAGCACGCCAGGCCTCCCTGTTCATCACCAGCTCCAGGAGTTCACTCAGACTCACATCCATCGAGACAGTGATGCCATCCAGCCATCTCATCCTCAGTCGTCAACTTCTCCTCCTGCCCCCAATCCCTCCCAGCATCAGAGTCTTTTCCAATGAGTCAACACTTCGCATGAGGTGGCCAAAGTACTGGAGCTTCAGCTTTAGCATCATTCCTTCCAAAGAAATCCCAGGGCTGATCTCCTTCAAAATGGACTGGGTGGATCTCCTTGCAGTCCAAGGGACTCTCAAGAGGCTTCTCCAACACCACACTTCAAAAGCATCAATTCTTCAGCGCTCAGCTTTCTTCACAGTCCAACTTTCACATCCATAC